>JAODUG010085728.1:0-32648 GCA_027564795.1 Aphredoderus sayanus
CACACACACACACACACACACACACACACACACACACACACACACACACACACACACACACACACACACACACAACTAACTGTTGCAGATTATCCAGTTTGTGGTTGACAATAACCTATAAAATGATGCAACTAAGAAACCCTGGATTAAACTACTTGTACTTGAGGCAGTGTTCATTTGTACTGTCTTAACTGAATTCCATAAACAAAGTGAATATAACAGGCTCATTGCTGTAAAATGTTCAGTTGTGAAACAATACGATGAGTACAAAACAAAACAAAATTACAAATTAAAAGCCAAAATATTACAAAAGAAAAAAGGCAGGAAAAGCACTACAGAGGTTATTGACAATAAGTGTTCCCAGTACAAAAACACAATGTTTTTTTGGCATATTTTCTATACTGGTAAAGGGTAGAAGGAAATGGGATAAATGGGCTAAATCCCACATTTACACAAAGTCGGATGGTCCTTACTGAAATGTCAATTTTTGAGTGCAACGGCGAGAAAAGGAGCATCTTGGGCTAGACAATAGAATCCAGTAAAGTTGAGGGAAAAAAAAAACCTGCATTAATAATACAACATATGTACAATGATCCCCTTGAATACTCCCAACGTACATTTATCAACAGGCGTCAGCATGAAAATACTAAAATCTCCACTAGAAATGCTAACTTCTGTACTTATCTTAAATACTTTTTTTCCTCTGACTTTTAACTATATTAATACTGAAAAAAAAAGTTATTCTCTGCTTTTGTTTGAAGGCTCGTATGCGTTTTACGTACATACACAATGAAAACATTTCCCTCTCCCCTCTTTCACCTGAATTATTATGGCAAACATTGTTCATAGGCGAATGAGAGCAAACATCTACTCAGATATAACAATGTACAGTCCTCCCAGGTTTATTATGCCATTGTTTTTGTAACTACAACTACTCTAATGTTCTCTCTCACTATATGCAGAACAATAATTGTACCTTTTTTTTTCTTTTTTTTGTTGTGTTTTTTAAAAGAAAGGAAATATCTTTTGGGCCCCACGGAATACTTTCTCCATATTACTGTGGCAGCGCTGTACTCTAACTTTTTTTTGTAATAAATACATTAAGGCCAAGAACATTGATAAATACAAAATAAATAAATTAAAAAAAAGAAATCTCGTAAGCACTGTAGGTGTCTGCTTTAAAAAATACTTGTCATGAATCGAGTGGAGGATATAGGCTCTTTTTTGTCATAGTTTTTGTTGCTTTTATCCAACTTTTATCCAGCTCTTGAAAAAACAATGGTTAGGATATTATTCAATGGTATTTCAATGGTATCTCGGACAAGTCACCACCAGAAACAAAAATAAAAGTTGCCCTCTTGAGCGTCCATGTGAGGGCAGCCCGCGGCGGTTTTCTGGAGGGCGGGGGCGGGTAAGGGGAGCCAGCCGGCTCTCCACAGCCCCGTGGAGCTAGTTGTTGCCCTGGATTTGTGGCTGGGGCATCTGCAGGACCGGGGATGGCGAGGGGCCACAGGGGGTGCTGGGGCCGCCGGTAGCCGTGCTGGTGGGCTTGATCCAGGGCAGGGACAGCAGGGAGGCCCCTGCCGTGGTGGTGGTGGTGGCCGTCATGGTGACCTGGATCATCTGGTCGCGCTGGATCAACCTGATCAGGCCTTTGAGGCGGTCCAGGGAGGTCTGCGCCTCTCTCTGCTGGCCTAGCAGGCGCTCCCTGACGTCCATACATTGCTGGGAGGAAGGAGACCATGGGTGAGTCAGTAATTTAAACAAAAACCTTACAGGCAAGTCGGCCTATGGCAGCCATCTTGGTAACACCTCCGGGCAGTAATGAGGAAGGCTGTATAAATGAATGGGGAAAGTGCCATAGATGCACTTTCAATGGTCACCAGGCCATAGAAACTGCATGCATACTATCCAAAATAAGGTTTAAAAAGCCTTTTTTCCCCCACAGGTTATACTTCTAATGCACACGCGCTACTGTTTGCTTGTGTCAGTGCAACCACACGATTGGCTAAATAGGTTAAGTTCCGGCCGTTATAAAGCAGACGATTGGCTCTTTCTTCCAACCGCCGTATTTGCAATTACGGACTTCTCCCCTTACGGACTTAAGTGATGTGTCTCTTCTATAATGTCTGATTTAAAGCCCACAGCCCCCTTAAGGGGTCACCAGAGTCTTTTATAATGTTTTATGTTTAGTTAGCTGTAAAACATTGCTATCGGGACCATGAGGTAGATGATTGCCATAGCACTGCCCCCTACAGGTTAGTAGTTTTAACTGCATTTTGATGATGCTGGCTCCATCCAACTGTGGCAATGCTGAAGCAGGAATTCATCCCTACAGTAATGCAGTACAGTCACTGTAGCCACCTTAATTCTGTTATCAGACACAAACCCAAGTATTGTGAAGACCAAGAAAGCTGAACTGGTTGATAGTCCTTCATTAAAAAGACGTTGATGTGTTTCTTCTTGAAACATGATGTGCGGAGGGGACCGACTCCCGCAGTACAATAGCCAGTATAATATTAATTGCGTTCAAAGTGCATTACACACACAGACGACCCATCCCTGCCAGGTGTCAATCAAAATGTAAAGATCATTTACAGTAATTAGAGGTGAGGGTTAGCATGAGCCGGCTAATGAAACGGCCTACCGTGAGGGTCTGGTTGAGTCTCTTGTCCTGCTCCTCCAAGTGGGCACACTCTTTCTTCAGCTCCACGTTCCTCCTGAGCAGACGCCTCTTCTCCTCCTGTCGCACTGCACGCACACACGCACACACACAAACACACAGACCAATCAGCATAACTACAGCATAAATTAATAAATACCCATGAGCACCATTTATAATGTGTGTCAAATACAAGATGGAATACGTTATTAAAATCTAAATTTGAATATGAAATCAATAGATAACGTGTATTATTAAATGTTATTACATAATTCTTTAAAACACAGTACAATGTATCTTAAATCATTATTTAATAACAATTATTTTATTACTATAAAAATATATATATTATTTTTGTTTTATTCCTAGACAGCAGCATTCTCACCTGTCTTGTGTGTTACATAGGACTGGACAAAGTTCTGTGGCCATGACATGTTCTCCTTGTTCAGGACCTTTTTTAAAAAGGAAGATGGCAGAAGGATTAGTAGGTTAGGAGGCTTTTCCTCTCATTAAGACCTGTACAGACAGGGCATGTCCAGACCCCTCTTGAGACATCTTCCTGACTCACCTGTTAATGTTGTAGTTTTGTTGTTTGGGTGGTAGACTTTTTAAACAATGCTGTTTAGGTGTACATGGGCTTTCATAAGAGTACTCAATTTTTCTATAGACCGTTTCAATGAATATTAATGAGTTCAGCAAATGACGTCATCTGGCCCATCTGACTGATATCAGCAATAAAATATCAAAATATCAGCAATAAAATATCAGCACTAAAACTGGGGGAATGTTGTGTGGTTGTATGTTCCTTAAGACTAGGGGCAAATGTATTATCCCAAATCAAGGCTTTCTGTTTCCCAAAAGAAAAAGCACAGCTCGATGCTTGGATTGCTACGTACGTTATCCCTTTTAACGGTCTGGTCTGCTCCAACCTCACCGTAAACGATACAATATCCATGTAACCTGTGCGAACAATGATATGGGTGTAGGATGGTCTAGTCTGGGTGTTTGACTCCCAGAAGGTTATGGGTTCGAGCCCCGGAGTTGCTGGACTACCTGCAAGCATCCTTGGGCAAGATGTCTAACCCCAATTGCTCCGAGTGGTTAGGTGCTCCTTGCATGGCTTGCACTGCCATCAGTGTACAAATTTGTTTGTGAATGTCCAACAACTGACACAAATGTACTACATGTAAGTCACTTTGGATAAAAGTGTTGTAAATGCCTTAAATGTAAATATCTAACTTTACCGCTAAGTCCAGTCTACGGTAAGCCTTCATTGTATCCCTGGTGGTAACACCATAGATCTATATATAATAACGGTAAAAACACACCGCATAGACAAGACGATACATGACTAACTCGCTGGCTGGCTGGCTGTGTTTGTGGCAAGTTAATATAGCTACTACATCTAGCTAAACCTGTTTTCTTCTGCAGCTAGCTATACTGCCACAACTCAAATCGATTCAAAGAATTCAGATGGATCAACTCAATATATATAATTTAATAAGAAAGTGTTTAGGATAAACGTTGGTATGTTGTTAGTATACAGAACCTTTAATGTATTTCAGAAATAGACTACTACAGCATGTAAATAAGCCTGATAAACATAGCTTGGTGACCCATACATACAGTATGTGCATATTCATATCAAAGACCTCACCTTCATTTTAAAATGCCATCAGCATCATTTTATCTGAACAGGGAAAGATATTGTACAGTATGGCGTAAATGGTGAAAATGTGAAGGTTCAAATACCTTCTTCTGGCACTTGGGGCAGTACCACACCCCTCTGGGTGGGGTTTTGAGCGGAGGCTGCAGGCAGTTGGGGTGGTAGGCGCGGGTGCAGTTGTGACACGGCTGCAGTTCGCCCTCCTCCTTACAGATGGCACAGTGGTCATCATGCTCCAAGTCCTCCTGCACAGCCAGACAACACACACACACACACACACACACACACATCAGTCAGCGTCGTCATTTCAACGTAGCTCACACAATTCAAACAAGTGCCTCTTGTGTTCACTACATCTGCCGCCCGGCCTCGCTGTTTACCAGTTACGGCCTAATCCGCTGAAAGGGGCAGAACCGGCCTCTCTTCTCATCTTATCTCTGTAATTAAATTCTAACAAGGCAGGCGGTGTAACGCGCTCTGCGTATGATTCGGAGCGGCCGGGCTCTGATATGAACCCTGAGGGTTTTGTGATATCAGCCAAGATGGCGAGTGAGTGATTTGTTTTGGAGTGCCAGCGTCGGACTCGGGGAAAAGGTAATGGGACCGTCGTTTCCCTGATATCTGTGGTAATGCTGGCAGTCAGTGAAATGTCAGCACTTTAATCAGAGAGGGAGAGAGACTTCATGCAGGCTTGTGAGATTGACGTGAAACCCCCCTTCCCGCCCGATCTTGCCTGTTACGGCGTCCGTGAGCGTGGACGGCACCTTGAAATGGCGTGACAGTTAAACACCAATGGAGAGAGGCCGGGGAGGAGGAGGAGGGGGGAGGAAAAGAAACACGCCCACCAGAGCTGGCGAGTTAAACCACGGCAGGTACAGACGCATCTGTCATCGCTGTACAGCGGTCACAGCTGCCGCGCAGGACGAGAGAGACGCATTACGGGCGATAATGAGAGCCGCTACAGATTGGCCTAGTTTGGAGAAGCTCCATGGCGGTTAGAACGTCGCCTTAATGAGGCTTGTCATGTTGAAGTGTTGCGATCAAACTGCCTACGCTATATGCACTGGCATCTGCTGTGTACAATAACGGCATCTTCTCTTCTCTGTTTTCCTAGGCCTGCACCCTCGTGTAGCTGCACAGAAACCCAAAAAATGGCATCAAAGAATAAATTGGATTGTTTGCGCCGCCGGGGAACCCCGGCAGTTTCATTCCGAATTAAATTTACAACGGCGTACACACAAACACGTTTTAATATTAAACACTGTAGCAGACAAACACACACACACACACACACACGGCAGCACACAGTCCGCGGTGAGGCTTTTACGTACCTTCCAGCAGAGATCCTCTGTGTCTAGCGTGTGGATGAGAAGCGGAGAATAGGTTAGTAGTCGCCAACAGGTTGAGACACAGCGCTAGACAGGAGGTGTTAGAGGCAAAGCCATGCGGGAAGCTCTGGGGAAGGCAACTCATTTCAGGCAGCAGAATGTTATTAGACAAACTGGGGGAGCCAGGTCTGGCGCTGAATTCTTATCAAGACCACCAGCACTGGGACTCAGAATAATGCCTCGTCCCAATTACACTATTTTCTTTGACAGTCGGCTGTAAGTGCTAGTTAAACGTTGTTTACAATGCAGACTGCTGCGTGCTTGTGCGTTGGTATCACTTAGGAAGGAAATGAGCTGGTTTTATTGGGGTAGTCGGTGCATAATTGTGCCAGTCTCACTATGAACCCTATCATGATCACAAGTAAAGTGTGTTTTACCTCGTAGGAAGAGTGGGTTGTTCAGGTAATTTGATGCATGCCGCTTACGCTGGAAGGCAATAGGAAAGAGAAAATGTGTACTTTCAGTAAAACCAAGACATAAAATATTTCCTGAGAATAAATATTCATACATTGCATAGAGCGATTTTAATGTTAATATGTATGCATAAGCAAAGAGCTGGTAAACCTTTAAGTGGGGCTCTTAACAGTGAGGTTCACATTAATGATAATTATGGAAATGCTCTCTATGCATACAAAGTATACACAGCATCTTACCAAAGTGAAATTAACTGCTAGAAAGAAGACACTAACATATACAGTACACACTAGACCATTGCTTGTGAAATAGCCAGACCTTTTGAATAATCATAAGATAAGTGAATCCTTTTGCGTGATGAATTATGTATTATTATTTTCCTTACAATGTATATGTTGCAGCATGAGCTGTAGTTCATAACCTCCCTGTTTAGTCCAAAGGTGGGGCAAAAGGGACCAGAAAGTACATAAATAATCCTATATCGAGTTTATATTTTCCAAATGTCATGGGCAGAGAAGAATAATTAGTTTTTATAAATAAAAATGTAGATCTATTTAATAAAACCAGTATGTAATTCCAGTCAGTCACAGGACATATACTGAGGACCTGCACTCACCTCTGGTTCAAACATGCCGCTGTAGGCAGGGTTGGCAGTGCTCCTTCTCTTCCTTTCCTGTCTCTTTGTCTGGATCTCTGCCAGGGAGAGAGAACAGGGAGACAGTTTGTATCTGCGTTCTTCCAACACGAGCTATGCAGCACTGGCCGTGACACGGTACCACTCTCAGCCATTAGTCGATAAAGATGGAGTACTCATTGCAGTATGTAACCACGTAACCGACTAGTAAAGTCGTTTTCATTTAATACTCCCTCCTGAAAATGTAAGCTTCCTAGTAATGTTTAAAACATTAACACATTAGTTCATTACCTATAGCCTATTACAATAAGTGTTAAACTGAATCGTGTTCATATGTGTCTGAATCACCTGAAAACTAGACTAGAAAATGTACTTAGCCTGTCGCTAATTCCGTCATATTTTGCTACTGAAGATAATAATCCAGAAAGTGGGACATGATTCCTTTAATGTGCTTTTTTATGTTACTTCAAGTTGTTTTCAAATGTGGACATGAATAAAACTAGGATTCAATTGAAATTACATTAAATTGCATAAAGTAGTTAGAGCCTCACAGTTAAAATGATCCTGGCAATGCAAGCAGGCCCCCAGACTACTCTGCATGCTTGTGTCTTACCTTCCAAGTGCTCTGTGGTGACCAGGCCCAGGGCGACCATGAAGGCAATTTTCTGTGAGAGGCAAGTGGCGCAGCATAAAACAACATGCATTAATGAAAGGAAAAAAACACATTGAATCTCTTGAGAGATGAGCAAGGTGCCATGCTGTTCTGAAGTAGCCCTTGCTGAGGGGAAGATGTGAAGATGAAGAGTAGGAGATTGGGTTCAGGTCTGGAGGACCCTTGGGTTATGATTGGAGCGTTCTCCACATAAGAGGTTTCTTCCTTCTGGAAGGTTCTTGATGAGCTTTTCACACCTACTTCTCTTTTGACTCTTACATAATCATAATACTGCTGCAGACATGATTTTATTTTTAGTATTTCTGTACTGGCTTCTCCACAAGCAAATAATACAGTTTGGTGATGACAGTAACTAAATTCCTCCCAGAGAATCCTATGTTTATGTATTATTTATTAGTAACATGTAATTTGGCCAAAATTCCTCTACAGCCAAAATCTACAGCCTAAACTCTACTGAAGTTGAATGTTCACCCTGAAGGGACAAAAAGACAAAATGGGACAGTTTGTGTGAACTTTATCTGCATTACATTAAACCGATTCATAAGTGCCATTTTCCTGTCAGGGGAAAATCTAATGTCAAAGATGGTTTAGAGATGCTAAGAAGGGGATTATGGGACTTTATTTACCCAGTATGTTATGTTCTCAACCCATCACTACTGCAGGAATGGCAAATAGAAAGGGTAGGCAACGCCGTAGAGAGAAGGTTGCGAAGGGATTATCTGGGATTACTGACTGAAATAATTGGATTGGTTAACCAGTTGGTGTGATGTATATCACATTAGTGGAGTAAACACTGCTCAGCGTAGAAGTTAGGCTACTGCAGAATCTTGATCTCAAATAGATCTACCTTTTTCTTATCTTTTAGTGTGCAGAAATGTTTTTCCTTTAGCTCACAAAGTGAAGCACAATGTATTTGACTATGTTCTGGGTCTTTAAAGCCCCTCTACGAGAAGACAGGTGCAATCATTTGGCTCGTTGGACCGCTTCTCAGGACTATCTGCACACTCCCTATTTTGAGACAACTGACACCTTTTTTTTATACTCATAAGTGGTGCTGACACATTTGCAGAATAGCTCGGACCAACTCAAACCCAAGAAGCCAGATTCACTCAGAAAACCTATGTGGGGGTTCCAAGGGCTTTACCCTGACATAGTACTGAAACAGTGACTATGTGTACATGCAGTCATATTCCACTACATACCAAATTAAAAATATACTGTATATTCCAAGTTCAGAATAATGGTGGAATATGTGTGCATGTAAACATAGTCAATGTTGTATAAAAATGTTATATTACTGTTCTTTTTGAGGATATCTGACCTCTGGATCTTCGTCCTTTTTCTCACTCGGGGGATTTGGGGAAGGGGTAGCCTCCTGTGACGGAATGTCAGCCTGGGTCCCTGGAGACCCCTGGGAACTGCTAGGGACCTGGGGCTGGATTATTATCACCTGGTGGTATAGACACATAGAAACATGAATTATTTATACTTTATCCTGTGCTTACTGTATTTACTAGCTCCTGGCTGGAAATTGATATTGCTAATATCTAACATGAACACAAACAAAAAAAAATATCATTATTATTATTATTATTATTAACAATTACATCTAAATCAATAAATACAAATGCTAAATACAAATAAATAAACCAATGAAAAGGAATGGCCTGGCTAAAGCAGACAAACAGCGTTAACCAGGCACAGGGCCAGGCGGCCACCTTGTTGTCTGCGCTGAAGAGCAGCGGCTGCACCTTGACGGCCTCGGGGACCGCCGACGCTCCGCTGCTGGCGCCCGTGGACGGGGCGATGATGGCGTACGCCACGCCCGGCCCCGCCGAGCTGGCGTGTTGGCTGGCACTGTCAGACTCCTGCCCGGCGGACGGGCTCTGCGGGGCGGGCGGGGCGGGCGGGCTGTCTCCCTGGCCGTGGCCGGGCAGGTGCTGGGGGCTGAAGGTGCTGTTGGCGGTGGGCAGGGCGGGGCCCTGGCTCTTGGGGCTCACCACAGCGGTGGCCCTCTGCAAGCTCAGGGGCCGCAGCTCCTGACACGGGCTGTGGGGAAGGCTTTCTGGGATCTGGGTCTTTGGCCTGACCTGGAGGAGCAGATTAGCCACATGTCAACACACACACACTATGCCATATGCTAATCTGCATCTGGACATTACAGCTGCCTCTTCTACAGCTGCGTAAGAATTGCAAGTTGCAAATTCTTTCAGGTCTTTTTTTTTTTTCATTGTAATTACAGGAATCCATTCAATATACTAATACTACTATAACATAATCTATCGTATCACACCTGTTTGCATTCTGCTACTCTGCTAATAACTCTCCAGTCACGCTGCGTCTTAAATGGCCTTGTCAACAGGTCACCCCAGATAGTGTAACTGTCTTGTAGTGTGTCAGCACCAATTAACCAGGTCAGAACGCTTGTGCTCTCAATGTGCTTGGCAATTAAAACAGATATTCAATGTCAACACACACACACACACAGAAATACTTAAATACCCTAAACAGACTCCCTCTTTAGTCTAAGAATACAAATGGCTACTACTGTAGCTGGACTCAAATAGTGGATGTGCGATGGTGATTATCCAGAGTTTGTCAGTGAGATGCTGTGTTCCAGCTCTGGCCTTTATGATCACCCCCCCAGACCTCCTTCCCTGTCAGCTTGCTGCTGTTTCAGTGACAGCAAAATAGAAATGAAATCACCTCGCTGTCTTCCACGCCAAACGTTCACATGATGCAGTGTAGATAACCTGTCAGTCACTGCAGACACACACACACACACACACACACAGAGCCAGACGCACTCTCTCTCACTGTCGTCGACTCGCCCGCTCACTCACTCACTGAACCAACCACAGACAGCTCCGCACACACGCCGACACACTGCCGTGCACCATGAGTGTTGATGCATGCCCGGACGTGAGCAGGGTCTTAATGCAGTCTTCTGTCCAATAGGAGAGTGGCTGGACAAATAAGTGCGTGTGTGTGTGTGTGTGTGTGTGTGTGAGAGAGAGAGAGAGAGAGAGAGAGAGAGAGAGAGAGAGAGAGAGAGAGAGAGAGAGAGTCATTTGTGAGCTGACTCATTACACAGAATATTTGTCTTAGCCTATTGGGGTCATTGACACATACGAGATATATTTCTGCTCCGTTTAATTCACTGTGGATTGTGTTTGAACAGAAGCAGTCGGTCGGTAATGGAGTGTGCTGCCACCCGGTGGTGATTCAATCGCACTGCACTAATGTTAGCAGCCGGCGTTAGCTTGTCAGGGCAGTTGCAGTGGTCTGATTGATCAACACCAGCCAAAGTGGACAAACACAGAACTAGAAACAAACCAAGAGATCAATGGCATCAAATGTCATGTGCCTGCTTGGCCCAGTAATGCCCTCACAACAAATTTGCAATCTTTTATCATAATGGGGGTTCTGTTTCTAAGTGATTTGGGGAGAAGTGATTGTTTATTATTGCTAGAGGAAAAAATATGAGAGCCTTTAGTGCTTGTGTTATGTGTGCAATTTAAAGTGACCGTCCTCGATATGTGTCTGGGATTACCCATGTGGTTGAAAACTCCAATACAGTTTGCCCCTTCCGCAACAGAGCATTCCTCTCTACTCCTCCCCCCCACAAGTGTCATAGCTCCCCCCCCAGCACCATTCTCTACCTCTCTGCTGCAGTCACATGCTTTAGTGCACAGTTGCATTTTAAATATACGGTGTGTTGGGGCATGATCACGTCATTGTGGTGCATACCTTTAAAAAGATATATCGTGGCTATAAACATGCACTCAGTTGAATTCAGTTTAGGTACTATAAATCATGTAGATTTAACTTTGGATTTAACTACTGTACTGTCTATGCTGCGATACCTAGAGGAGCAGGGATCCAGGGGAATCTAATTTAATCTAATCTATAGGCACGATTAGAACGCAGAACCAATTGAGGGCAAATATCTTGGCTAAAGATTGTTTTTTTTTACACTTTCTCTGATTATCAGATTTTCTATTTCAGTATTATTCTTATTATATATCGCCCCAGGCAACACATTGTATGAGGATGTACTATTGTAGCCGATGTGTGGGTGCGTGGATGTATGTGCACGCATGTATGTGTTCGTGTTGGATACCTGAGGTAGCACAGTGGGTGCTTGTCCAGCCAGTCGATGCAGAGAGCTGACTTGAGGCACCTTTATGGGCAATGCTGTGAGTGTTCCCAGCATCTGAGTGAGAGAGAGACAGACAGTGAGCGCAATATAAATATAGTTATGCCAAGTAATACTACTCACATTATGCCTCACACTATAAAAATGGAACAGGGAATGGCTGTCCCACAAAATATTGATTCATTTTCAGAATACTGATACCAATTGTTTTCAATGTCAATTTGCGTGACCTTGACCACTTCAGAAATGATTCAGAGGTTCAAGCTGTTGTGTCCCATCTGCTGGGTTCGTCTTATAGCTAAATAGATCCCAAGACAGTAGATGGTAAAATCACTGAATGTTTGTAATTTTTGTAGCCACACTATACAACATGTCTATTCTTTTGGCTGGTTAGTTTCAGTTACATTCTCACCATCGTATACATACACCAAGTAAATATTTATATATAATCATATAAAATGGTAACATTGACAATGTTAAATACACAACAGGCAAAATGTATACAACCCTGTATTTCATTCAAAACATCACACAGAACGGCATAAACACCATTTAGGAGAGCAGTGTGTTTTGCTGGTTTTTAAAATTTTAAAGAAATACAGTAGAATAAGCTTTTTTTGGTAGCATGCCTGTTACTAAACTGTTCTCCACAGTGACTCTGATTTGGAAGCACTTTTCTGTAAAACAGGTTGTGGTTGGACTATTCTCTGACTCTGTGTTAAAAAATTCGGACTCTTTGTTATGTCTGAACACATTCGTGTGGTCTATCTCTCAAGCTAACACGCTGCTTATTTATTCTGCTCTACAGAGGGAAATTTCCACTACAGCGGATAATAAAGTCAGTCTAACATAACCTCATCTGTCACATTAGGACTCTTCTGCCTGCTTGTTTTGTTTGTTTGTGTGGGTGCTTGTGTGTACATATGACTACCTACTGCTTTTCTGTATCCACTGGCTGCATGCCTTTGTTTGGATATTTATGTACACACACTACAATTAAGGACTTTTGCCTACAGCTATAATGGGGAGTGCTGTACAGCAACACTATACACAAACAGAGCAGACATACATGAGAATAACAATTATTTTTCTATTAATATACCGGGGGTGGGGGGGAGGCACATAATGAGATTTGGCAGTCCCTTTTCAGCCATTCATTTGTCATTCGGCGTAAAATCTCAGACGCTTTTACAAAGCCGAAGCCATATTACATTACTCCGCTTTTAATTCACCTCTGTGGATGGAGCTTCTTGACTGGGGTATTCGGTTAACCTCAAACCCAACGCTGCTTTAGACTACAGTATTCTTATTAAACCCAGTGCTGCTGTATGCAGTTAATTAAACTTTGAAGGGAAATCCTCCATGGGGAAAATGTCAGAATGTTGCTGTAGGACTGCCAGTGTTTCCAAACCTCGTTAGAGTACCTCTCTTAAGCAGCATTCTGTCTTATTCATTTGTCACCGTGCATCAAAAACAAAGACAAACGGTCTTCCGTTTGAAAAACAAAACAAATCCAGACTGCCCCTCTCCGCTAACTAATGAGAGGAGCTTTTAAAAGCTGTCAACAAGAGCATGCTTTTCAGAACAAACGCTCGTGTCACTAGAGCCGTAAGCCACTCCATGTTTGTGGCAAATTTCCCCCGTACCAAATTAAACAAACGAGTCAGCCGCAGAATCTGATTAGCAGATTAGCATCCGTAGTGTAGCATCTCACAATTCGGTCTGTTTGAAGAAAATTAAAGCCCGAGGGTGCGTTTCAAACTGCCACAGGGTTTGTGAATTATACAATTTCGCAGTGCTTACTTTCTGAAAATAAAGCCCTGCCTTGGCAGACAGAATTGGCTGCGTGACCTGCAGATATTGACGTAGAAGTCAATATCGTTGGAGGTTTTCTCACTCTCGCTGCAGTGAAATAAGGCCACTGATAGTCAAAAGTTGACTGAGGGTTCCGGCTGTGTTTGGTGTGCGGATTACCGGACAATGGTATTTACGGATCTTAAGTCCAGGCTATATATCAGCTGACAGCTAGTCTGGCTTGGCCAAGGTCGAACCATCAGCAACAGTGATATTAATGGGTAGATAGGCATGGAATGTGGCAAGTGGACCACATCAGGACTGGGATATACTCCAAGAAAAAAAATTGTTACACATGCATTAAACCAAATCTTGCTTTCTATAGGCTTTGTCAAAATGTAAGCCAGGAAGTAAGATGCCCTAGATATGCAAATGCTACATCTAGCTGTTTACAAAAGTATTGCTGTATTTCTCTTAACCCACTATGCTTAACCTCAGCCAAGTTTGTACCCCCCACCCCAACTAAGCCCCTTTCCTCTGTGAAATGAAAGGAATTTAAAAAAAGATGAAGGGGGGGGGGGGGGGGGTAAAGTTTTATCCTTCCCCTTTGGAGCACAACTCAACCAAGTCCCTCTTTCTGCCTCTGTAAAATCCCTTCGTTCCATTGTGCTGTAGAAAGCAGTGTGAACAGGAGGGGGTTGGGGCCGTAAAGGCCTGTTCCCATGGCAACAGCCAAGATGAAAATTCTTGCACTGCGAGGGCATTCATTTTCGTAATTGCTGCCTCTTTTTCTCAAACCTAAGCACCTTCGCTTAGGCCTCCTCTTGAGCAGGAGCACAGTAACCTTGGACTAGAGCACTCCTGTTTTCCTCCAGTTTTCAAAAGGAATATATCGTTTTTTTCATTTTTTCATTTTTTTAACGAAATACAAAAGTCAATAACATCCAAGAGGAAGCAACAAGCTACAGCACAATGAAAATCCTCCCACCGAACACCCACACCCCACACCCCACCCTCGCCCGTCTACGTTGAACCTTTCATTGACAGAAGTGGGAGGGGGTGAGAGTGTCACTTTGTCATTTTAAGACACGGCTTTCAACGTGCCAGCCACTGCATCAGTGTGAGTGTGTGTGTCTGTGTGTGTGTGTGTGTGTGTGTTGTAGTAGTGCAAAAACCCACACACGCCTGCCATGTGGACAGGGCTGGGGTCGCCCATCCAGTAGAGCTGACCTGTCAGAGACAGGGAGACAGGGAGAGAGGGAGAGAGAATATCTTGCAGAAGCCCTTCTGTGCGTCCAATTGAAAAGTGTTTAGCAATTTCACTGTGCACGGTACAGAAGCATTTTCAGCCTTTTTCGGCAAACACTCTCTGCCTTCCAGGCAGCATGCTGTTGTCTGCCAGCCCTGTGCTGCAGCTTTAAAAGACACAAACAGAAAGAGAAACACCTCTTCACCCCAATTATCAGCTGGGGGATTCACTCCAGGCCAAGGATGCAGTAGGCGAGGAGAATCACTGACAGGAACCAAAGCCACACAACAACACTTTATAAACAATGCTGGGTTTTTTTAAAGGGAAGAGGCAACTGCAGCCTCAAGGACAGGTATTCTGGGAGTTCTGATCAGGCGATCACATCACAGATGTCCTGTCCGTCATGTTCCAATTGGTCTATTCATTTCAGTGAATCTATAGAAGGTTTAGCCTCAGTGATACTGATGGAAATATGGCTTTCTCTCCCTGCCCTTTCTCTGGGAAAAGGCTGTCTACAAACCAAAATCATGTTCACTTTATCCAATCGTATCAATTTCGCTTTCCTGTAAAGGTAAACCATATGTTACCACTTATGTTATGATTTTGTGCTTAACGTTTGCGTTAAAGGCCTCACAACTACCTCCATACAAGGCAAACCGCCTTCAGAAAACGGTATCCTAGTAACACGGCAGGTTTGTTTGTTTGGGAGAAAATAGTTTAATATCCCTGGAAAAGATGCCGGTTGACCTATCTGCAGAGTAAGACCAAGGAAAATCGTGGAAGTAGGGCTGAAGACAGCGATTATATAAAGGGTGTATATCAGCTCCTTACTGGATTCTGGCCTAGCAGCTTGTCTTCAGTGCCGAGTTTGTGTTTGCTATCATTTGTCCTGTCATCACTGCTGCTCACAGCGGGAATGGTGTGTGTGTGGGGAGGAGGGGGGGGGGGGTTTGGAAATGCATACGCAGCAAGAGAAACAGTGAGAAAGAGGGTATGAGAGAGTCACAGACTCACAGACTGTATCATCTGTGTGGAAGGTTTTTTTTTTTTTTTTTCTTCATTGGTTTATTTTTCTGTCTGTATGAGTGCCGTAGCACACAGTCATATTTCATGGCCTTTGATTCGGTGGCTTCGCCGAGCTGTGATTAATTCTACCTTGTAGCCGGTTTCTCCGTGTAAGGACATGTGACATTCTGCCAGATCCTCAAGGCAACACACACAGAAAAATGGCCATCATTTTAGACCTATAAATACTATGACATTAGTTTAGAAAATGTCATGTAGAAAAAGATCAGTGATGTAAGTGTAGCTAGACGCAGGGACTAGAAAGAACCCCGAAACACTAGAAAGAATCTGCTGTGTGCTGGTAATACTAGCATGGAACCACCAACACATTGTACCAGGTGTACGATGAAACATTGGATCTCAAAAGAAGATCCAATTCAAATCAATGACATATCCTATTTGAAGCAGAGGTCCCATATCATCTAGCCTTTTTATACCTTTTTCACCTTTCAGTAACATGTTTCAACTGAACTTATAGAATATTGAATATAAACAGCTCCTAAAGGGAGCTAGAGCAGAAATTATTTAAACCGTGTTAGACTATGCCTATGTATATAATGGGGACGATTCTGCAGTTGCTGCACACAGTTTATATGTAATCATGTGTAGGCTACAACACAACAAGATACATTAAAAGGCACTTCCCTGTCTTTTGGCATCAACTCTATGCTTTCAATATGTCATATTGTGTATGTCAGTACTGTCTGGACAACGTGTCAACATTTCTTTCTGAAGTAGTAGAGGTGATCTCGTCGTAACTAAACGTTGATTAGTGGACACAATCTATCATCAGGGCATGAATCTGTACCCGCTGATTGCGGTTGCCACGGCTATTACTGTGACTGACTGTTGAGTCAGGTTCACAGACAGAGCAGTGGGCCATCTCTTTTTGAAGCAGGGTCACAGAGCAATTGTAACTCATCTCCCGCGATACATTGCGTCTCTTTATCGCTCTTCTCTCAGTGTAAACAGAATGCAGCCTAAAATTATTCCCCCCCCCCCGCTCTCACAGTGGGACATTGCACATTGTTCAGCAGTAAGCTGTACATCTCTACCATTGTAGTTTACTGTCGTGCGCCAATAACTATGTTAAAATCTAGTGTTATGTACACTTTCTGTTTTTGTGGGCATGTTTTTATGTGAAGTATTATTCCAGCACATTATTTATTATTTATTCAAGTGCATATTAGATTGCAGCCGACAGCTGGGTAAAGCCCTAGTTAGGGACAGAGCAAATCAACACAGTTCCTTTTTTGGAGAGTAGTGATCAAAAGGACCCAGAGCTCTGTTCCATGGAGGTCATTACTGAGTCCTGCAGGAAGACGCGCACTCAGTTTGGCTGTCTGTAGTTCCCACGACTAACAGTAGAGGGTGCTGCACCTGGTCGAAATGTCTCATGGCGCATGCTTACACATACTCCATCTTCTCCATGTACAGTAGCTTTATAACTCATTCATGTTCTGTGGCTATACTCTAGCCTGTGAAATAGTGTTGTTGCAGGCGAATGAGATAATGCCAAATCAGTTATTTTGGAGGAAGATGACAAGCAGTTTGCATAATATTCAAACAACCTCATTTATACCTATACGTTACTGAGCTTTTTGCTTACAGTACATATGCCTATTGCCTACACAATCTCTACATGTAGATCCTGTGTAATGTGGATACAGGCAGACTGGATCAGAAACATTTTAGCTTAGATCTGCACAAAACAGTACAGTTTCTAGCTTGGAGTCGCGCACTCTGTGAGATTGAATGTCACTGCTCTATCTGTGGAAGTGAGGAATTCATTAAGTCTCTCTTCATCAACCCAGGAGGAATGGCGAAATTAAGACAACATATCTCCTTTAACCCCTTCCCTCCTGGATCTCTCCGGAGCAACCTTCTGCGTTTTAATTAGCTAGGCACTCCGCTTGTACAGTGTAGCAGCCTATTAGTGCAAGCCGTTCATCTGTGAACACTGTACCAGAGTGCTATCTGTCCCCAGCAGGGCCCTCTCACGTGGATGTCGTCCGACCCCACCGTTTCCTGCCAGCCCAGCAGTTGGAGTTGCTCCCCAGGGTTTGAGCCAGCGCAGGCCATTACCCAAGCCCAGCCCGCCATTCGCTACCAAAGCCGGGCTGCGTCTGGGCCTAGAGAGCATATAGTCGTGTCGCGTCCACTTTGATTTATACGGCGTATTAAAAACGCATAGCCAGTTTGTAGCAAAGTGCTTCACGAAGCAGGGCCTCCAGAACAGCAATGTCAAACAACGAAGTGTGACTGTAGGGTTTATTACAGTAGCTCTGATTCAGTAAGGACTACTTCCTACATGTATGGTTATACATATTGAGCCCCGTCACATTTTCTACACCTACAGTAGATGCGTATACTGTAGTCCTATGACATGCTTTAAATACTCTCTTGGCATCTAGTATTGAAATATGATTAGGCTAGCACATACATAACTTACTTGATTCCACGATTATCTAATATCCAGTAGCACATCATTATTCATCATTACATTATTTGCTAAGGTTTATGACAGACCTGTAGTTTACCTTGAACAGTCAAAAAGTGACACAAAAGCTGTTCTCTCAATGCACAGTAGCCTACTCTTTCATATTTTCAACTAGTAGACAAAATAAATGTCAGCTGACCTGTATAACATGACTCTTTTCAGTTATTATTCTATAGATAACTTTTTTCTTTTTTTATTATCATATTCAGCAGACAGAAGTTGGCAGTGATAGGAGAGATGGCCTTGTCTGTTGTTAAAGTAGAATAAAAATGGTCTTTAGAAACCGGCAGGATGGAGAGATGAGGCAAAGCACTCCTGGAAAAATCTCACCTGTTTAGTGTTGTTTTTCTTTTTGAGTGTTTACCTCAGGGTTGTATACCCTAATGTTGGTCAAGATGATCACAGGTTCTATATACGTTTCATCGCTTCAAACCGCTTCAGAGTTAAGTTAGTGGCTATAATTCTCTTTGGTTATTAAAAGCGCCCTTCCAGCTTATTTTTTGGTTTATAGTATTCGTGATTCAGTTTGTGAGATCCTCTCCAATCAGAAATGTCTGTGTTCAAACACATAAGATGGTAATATTTTGTTCTGTTTACTGCTGACCATATTCCTCAACTTAAGTGTAGACTTACAGTACTTAATAAGTAGTAGTAGAAGTAGTAAGTAATAAGTAGCCCAATTATTTAAATTGCCAAAATTCCCACAAACCCTGGCGTAATAAGGTGACTACAGTACGAAATGAAATGACACAACACAGCACAAGTGTGTCCCTACAACTGATCTCCAGCTTTCAGAAGTTTGGAAGTTGACCAGAAACACATCAGGATAAAGCTGTCACATACAGTAAGCTGGCCAAGTAGCTCTGCAGCCTCAACACAGTCTTGTTAGGAAGCCCGGACCAGAAACAGGCGGTGCCTCTTGTAAAGTGCCCCGAGTTCACCCAAGTGCTACTCCGCTGAAACAATGTGGCTATAATGGGTGCACTCATGCAGAGCCACAATCCAATTACACATCATTATCGATCTCTAAATTAGTGGCCAGGTGGTCTGAGGACCTGTTAACCCCCACCACCACCACCCCACCCACTTGCCAGCTACAAGCTCCTATCTCTTCGGCACAGTTCACTCATGCAAATGGTGAAAGGCTTCTGATTGGCCAGGGCCTTAGCACTCTTCTGTGTGATTGGCGTGTGTTGGGTAGGAACACAGTAGAAGCCCTGGGCTCTGTTTCGTTTTATTACCTTACGCGCCCAGCCGGGCAGCTGGACCAGAGCACCCACTCCCCCGCTGTAAACAGCACAGCCATAAAAAGCAGTAAAACAATCTCTCGGTGTGACCCTGTCCCAAACCCCCCCCGCCCCCTTAACTCAGCCTGCCGCGCCATCAGGGAGGGGGGGAGGGGGAGGGAGAGGGAGGGAGGGGTGAGAGGAGTAGGAAAAAGAGAAGGAGTGACATTATAAGGGGAGGCACGGAGCACTGCACTCCAGCCAAGAAGTGACACATTGATGAAACGTGGCAGCTTTATCGCCACTTAAGTCTGGTTTCAGTGTTTCCTGGCCCCTGTGCTGGCCCCTCCTCAGACCTGATCTCCATACCAAGCTGCGTCGCAGGACTCACTGCAGTGCAGACCGCGGGCCTGTTAGTTTTTTATCCTCTCTTTCATTGTCGTCATTGACAGAAGCACAACACCGGCCTCTCCTATCAAACCAAGATGGCCGCCGCGGCGGGCCTTGTCAGAAATAGCCTCCAGGCCCCGTGGCGACCCCCCCCCCCTCCTATACGGGAGCCGTGCAATTACTGTAATAGTGTGGAGACTGCCTGTGTTGCCTGCAAAACCCCAATCTAGCCGTGTGCTAATGGAGGTGGTGGGCTGGAATACTGAATGCACGAAGCAGGTGGGAGATGAGATGGTGTGGCTGAAATTCTTAACAGGGACTGGGAGGTGTAATAAAAAAAGAAAATAGAGGTGAATAAAATCTTGCTTGCTCTTTTAAGTGTTGATGGAATCAGACGTGATTATTGTGGCAATGCTGGTTTGTTACTTTCTTTTCACTTTCTTTTCAGTTTTTTCCTGCAATTTCAGGCAGGAGATGATTCAATTATGTTTCTCGCTGCGGCTGTAGTGCTAAAATGTTTTAGAGTTTGTTTTTTTCTGTAGAAATGCACGCATAATGAAAACATTTGATCTGCACTCATTTTCGTTGTAGATGTTAACGCAATATTACTGTTAATTTAAAAAATTCTCCTGCGCTTTTGCCAATTTCCCTAATTTTCTGTGCAGTAGGGCCTACCAGGACTGACTGATTTCAGAGTGCTATGCTCACAAAGTAGTAATACTGAAAGTAGTTAGATTTATAGTAGTTATAGTAGTTAGAATTATTACCTTTATAGTTGTATGGCAATAGTAGAGGACAACTAGCCTTAACTTATTTTTCAGTCATGCTGATAACAGTTTACCCTGCTCTGTCATATACTGTACACACTAGCCCCTTTAGGAGTGAAGTACAGTAGATGTGATAGTTCTGGTGATGTTAACAGTGATTTAGCATGCTAATATTATTGTGATGCTAAGTGGTTTAGCAGTGAGCTAATGCATCCGGTATGCTAACAGTGATTTACCACCATGCAGACACTACAGTGATAACATCCTGAGGCTACAGAGTTGCTAACGTAAGCTTTAGCAGTAGGCTAACACTACTGTGATGCTACCAGTGGTTTAGCACCATGCGAACACTACAGTGATAACAGTGCTTCAACAACATCCTGACACTACAGTGTTGCTAACGTAAGCTTTAGCAGTAGGCTAACACTACTGTGAGGCTACTAGTGGTTTAGCACCATGCGAACACTACAGTGATAACAGTGCTTCAACAACATCCTGACGCTACAGTGTTGCTAACAGAAGCTTTAGCAGTAGGCTAACACTACCTGGGCGTGAGGCAGCTCATTGGATCTCCTGCTCAGGGAGTGCACTGCACTCCCCACCACTCTGCTGCCAGTTTGGAGGTTGACAGGGGACGTCTGCAAAGGCTCCGGGCTCGCCGCCTTTTGTCCGTTAATGTGTGCGGTCACCATGGAAACGGGAGCCTTGGCCGGCACCACGGAGATGGCTATGCTCTGGCTGGGGGGCTTGATGAGCGAAAGGGGCTTGGTCGTCCCCACAGGACAACTTCTTACAGCCAGCTTCTGAGAGAGAGAGAGA
The DNA here is from genome assembly GCA_027564795.1 of Aphredoderus sayanus. NCBI lineage: Eukaryota > Metazoa > Chordata > Actinopteri > Percopsiformes > Aphredoderidae > Aphredoderus > Aphredoderus sayanus. The sequence continues at coordinate 21,407 of JAODUG010085728.1, forward strand.
GAGAGAGAGACCGTTAGAAAGAGATGAAATACAGACAACCCAAATGTGTTGGGCCAGAAACTGATTTTAACTCAAAGCCAATATTACTGTTTACGGAGTGAACTTTTTTCCCCTCATAACAGATAAACAGGAAGAGCATTTCGGCATGGTATTAAATATAATAGCAGAAAACAGAAAAATCGAGAGTGGAAAAGGAATTAAAGTTTGTTTCCCTCACTCTCACTTTGTATGCATGTGTCTGCGTGTGGTTGAAAGTGGGTTATGTCCACAGTCAGGTTGGCCAAGTCCCTTTGCGGCAGACACTACTGTATCGCGCACGAGACTGCCCTTATCATGTCACTCTCTCCATTTCTCTCTCTCTCTCGCGCGCACACACACACACACCTCATCCCCACCCCCCTCCCCCGCTCGGAGAAGAAAAATACATCTTTCAAAAGCAGAGATAAGTACATCTCGTTCTACCCTCCGCTCGCCCTTGCACGGCTGAAAAGAAGAGGCACTCTAAATATTTTATACTCTTTCCCACTGCCCCCTTCTTATTTTGTCTTTTATGCTGTTTTCTGTGGAGTGACTACTGGGGGGTGGGGGGGTGGGATAGCAGGATGTTTCTTTCTGTGTTTTCCTCTGGCGAAAAGAGGCGGGTTTGTGCAGCCATTGAAAGGGGATTTTGCTCGGCACACGAAGGCAATAGGGCCTTCACTTAAAAGCATGCTTCAGAGACTGTCCTTCAGTTGTTTGTGTCATTCCGCTTATACACAATATAAAACAGCAAAGTAAGGTGAGGAACAACAGCACAATACCTTGGAAATGGTGAATGGCTGCTAAATCAGATGCCTCGAGGATCTTTTAATTTTCGCAGGTTTATAACAATATTACGGTTATACTGTTTTTCTTGACTTGAAGCCAAGGAAGAGTTGTTTACCAATTACGTGTGCTGTAACGCTGAAGAATTGCCAAAGCGAACTGATTACGTTTGTAGTTACTTTTTATTTCCTTCTTTGAGTGTGCAGAGAAAAGCAGGATACACTAGTCCTCCATCCATGCCTGTCACAGTTAAGTATTGAAACAGTACAGTTAAGTCACTAGGCTCCAGACAACTGGTGTCCCTCAGGTGGAGCAGATGTGTGAGCATAGAGAAGACGGGGGTGAAGGGTAGAGGGTGGGCTAGTGATTATTTAGAGGTCTGCAGTATTCCTGGGTAACCACCTCCCTTTCCAACAGACAAACACTATTGTCTTCATTTTCATTCCCATTTCCAAATGTCAGACGTATTCTCCCTTCGAGCTGAACACTCCATTTTAGTTGGTGTTTGCTTTTTTATTATTAAATGATTGTTTATATGACGGAAAGTGGAAGGACAGGCCAGAGACAATTGATCATTCATAATTCTGTCGTGACAGATTAGACAGATTTAAAAAATGAGTCCAGCGCTTTAAAGTCCTTTTAGAGAACACAACAAACAAAAGTGGAATTGTATAATACGGGACCTTTAAGGTAGGGAGATGTGCAGAGAAGAATGCATTTATAGGATATGGGGCAGGGGATTGAGAGGAGGTGGAGTTTCTGTAGAAACTGAAATTCCTGCTTTGTGTCCAAATCCTCTCTAATCAGCATGTCGAACAAGAAGGGATTGTTTCTGAAGCGCACTAGGGTGCTTTTAAGTTCTACTGTCTCCACCATCGCCACTCACTCCCTCCTCTCTGTTTCTGGCACAAGCTGCCACCTTGGATACAACAAATGTCACAAAAATAGACACAGCACACTTCCACAGTTCTGTAAACATAAGACGTGTAAGCCAAACGTCTCCATACACCCTCTTTGTTACTTGGTACGGTGTGACTGGAACCAGATTTTTAACTCGCAATAACCAGCTTTGGGCCAATTTATAGTAGTTTGTGTTCATTTTTCAATTGATTCCTATTACAACAATTACAAACAGGTGGACGAACAATAAAAATCTCTAAAATAAAGATTTCTAAAACTCTTACAAACTAGCTTAAGGGTTATACAAGTAAATACATAAATCTTGCTGACAGTTTGCTTTGTTTTAAGAAGGCCAACTGGCAGAATATTGTTGAAGTAAATTAACTCAGATTCCTAGTCACGCTTTGGGAGAGGCTAAGAGCAAAGCCATAAGGAGAAAACACACACACACACACACACACAAGGGCCTAAGTACATTCAAATAAAGAAAAAGCCTATTCCCGGCTCAGGCGGAAGACAGATTTTCTCTCCTTTTTTTTATTTTTCTATTTTTTTAAGAACACTGAAAGCATATGAAATCCCAACACTCCAGTAAACCCCCTCCATTCGCTTGTGTGAAAAGGGGAGTTCATTCATTCACTTGTTATTTATTATTTCTCCTCAACAATGGCTGCAGTGGGAGTCCCATTGTTTCAGGAGATCAATGCGAACCACAGGCCGCGCGGCACCAGCCGAATCTGGGAGCCGTGGGGGGCGGGGGCACCTCTGATTGTCTCAAAGGTCACTCATTTAAAGCATCTCAACTGGAGAGGAGAGACCCAGCCCTACAGGAGAGGGTGGAGGAGTGAGTCATGGGGCAAAATCGAGAGAGCCTTAAAAATGCAGGTGGAGGAGTGGTTGCAACTTTCTCTCTCTCTCTCTCTCACTCTCTCTCTCGCACTCTCTCTTTCTCTTTCTGCCCAGCTCTGTCTCCACCATGACAGCATGGTAAACAACCTATCCTCCTACACTCAAGGAGAGGAGAGTGTAATCGGCGGGTGCCTCCCAGCCAGTATGCTACCTCGATATCCCTTCGGCGGCGGTCGCGATGCTGGCTTAAAGCAGGCCGCCAAGACTTTCTCGGGGAAAGTGAACTCCTTTGTCAGTTTTAAGTGTTGTTGGCTTTTTTGTGGAGCTGTGACTTTTGGGTGCATTTGATTTTTGTTGTTTTTCTTTTGGGGTGTCATGCAAAAGCACTGTACTGGGCAGGCTGCCAAACTATGTTGTCCCCTATCGCCTGGGATCACAGGAGAGCCTCTTAGGGAGGACTTAATTGCACATATCATGCCTTTACAGGCCCCAGGTATGGATTTTCAGACACTAAGAGCCACAGCTAATGTACAGAAGGTGCCAAAGTAACCACCACAAGATGACAGCAGTAGCTCGAATAGCTTTAATTGTCGTGTTTGCCGTGCGTTATACAGTAGTGCAGAGTTAAAAGGTGCTCCTTCTCTTCTTGACACATAAAAAGGGAGGATGGTTTTATGTGTCATTCAACAACAAGATAGCCTTTGAGACCACTTGGGAAGATTTACTTGGCTTGTAAAAAATATCGCCCTGTAAACTAGCATAGCCTTGGTTTGGGACTGCACATTGGAAAATAATTGTCTAATATGAATATGAAGAAATATGCACAATGTGAATCAGCAGACAAGGCAACTGATTTCAACAAAGGCAAACACCATTAAGTGAACATCCCCATGACAGCTAGCATGTGGAAGTTAACTAAAGTTTTCGACAAGGACAGTAGAAAGACTTTTACTGAATCACTGCATTATCTCTAAAGAAATTCACATTTTTGGATTAGTATTGCAGAGGTGCATTGCGGGTGACACAAAATCCTCAGCCGGAGACCTTCTGATCTTATACGTGTAATAGGGAAGACTGACATCAATCTTCTGACAAAAATGCAAGTCGATGTAGCCGAGTCTTTGTATTGGTAATGATATTTTTATTTTTGTAGTGAGCCATGGTATATCCACTAAGAAAACTAAGAGAATTTGTTTTTGGAGAATAGTCTGATATTTAAGGTGTAAGAGCCAGGAGTTTAAGTAACGCCAAGGAGCCGATACGATTGACAGCCGTCCGTCCAGGAGTTCACTCCCTGTGACAGAGAATCTCTACCTCAACTCCCACCCAACAGAAAACCAATGTGTCAGATCATGTTGACCAAAAAAAAATAAAAAATATTTATCCAACGCATGTGCCAAAATCTGCAGTTCCTCAAATGGCCACTTGAGGTGGATTGAGTCAATCCTCATAGCCCCCTATGTTAGAATGTCCAACTTTACAGCAGAAATAAACATGTTTACAGCCTGGTACAAAAAACAGGTTTGGTCTTTAGCTAGTTCATGACAATCATGACAATTGTACAGGGGGTGAATTTATATATATCTCATCAGTTTTATATTTATTAAGACAAACATGAATCCAATTAGTATGGATAGCCGGGAGTTATAGTCTGAGTCAGGTTCTGCCAAGATGGTGCTGGCTAGAGCCAAGACACTTGACCTTCAAACCCGTTCTTCAGAAAACCTGAGTGACGTCATGGAGGGTTTGTCCATTTATTAACTATTATAGTCTATGATGCTGACGGCATTTTAAGAGTCTCTAACTTAATGAGCCATCTTTCAACCACATTTTCTCTGAGAGAAGAATTTGCCACATGGTGAAGTCCTTTTCATCCGCCTCTATCTGCTCCACACCTTTCATGCTCCCAAAAGACTGTCTGATAACTGCTGGTTTCACTAGTAGTGGAAATGCTTCCTTTTGATGTATACCTCATGGTAACTTGCTGATGATTCACTTCACAGCTGATGATTCACATCAATATATTTCCCTATCTTCAATTTGGCGCACATCAAGGCACTGCATTAGGCCATCAACCGCCTATTGAGGTCAAAGGTGAGCTTGTGTATCCAGCCTTTGGCTCAATTAGATGCTTTCTATCTCAGAGACTTTATGCAACAGCCATGGGGTGGGTCGCCCAGGGTTGGGTGTAAACAAACACAGGCGATATTCTCTGCCGTTACATTGTTCTGCCAAGCCAACCAACATTGCTCACTGGGTGAAGTAGATGCTGGGATGGGTTCTCATTGAAGTGCTCTGGACACAAAAACTGGGATTGAATAACTATTGGAACAACATGCCTAATCACCTCCTAAAGTCCCAGTGGCTATTGTATTACACTTTTATATTATCGAGTACAAATGCTCTACGATTGTGAAAAGTTCTTACTGCTCCCTGTGGTGTATTGTGGTCTGATGGCGCAAATAGCAAAGCCTGGCGTCTTTTTAGAGAAAAAGGTGAATTGATGTTAAGCAGAGTGCCCAGTTATATAAAAGCTACCAGGCTTCTCTGGCGAATATGGTTCTATACTCGATTCAATCAGGCAACAACATTGTTTTCAATGTGTGCCATGTAACAATTCTAGGTCTGATCCAACACTGCTGTGTGTACAATTTGTTGTTTCTGTTCACCCAACACAGGGATTGCTTTTGACAGATTCAACAATCTGTGACTTTAACAAATCCTACCTGTAGATATTGTATTATTCTGTTGAGTTTAAAACAGTTAAAAAGTGTTAAATATTATTTTTAAATGAACACTAATTATATACAGTTTCCTCCAAGCAAACTTTGAAGCCATTTTCAAACAAAATAATTAGTTTGCAAATGTCTTTATCAAACATGCATACCATTGTATCACAACTTATGTTAACTAAATCGTAATGTCTCTATAGAGAATTGCACACACACACACACACACACACACACTCAGTATACACTGTGCAACACTGTAGACACTGTAGACATTGACAGATGCGACAATGCGCGTGTGCCCCAAGGCACTACTGGACACCCCTACCAGGGTTGGAGCCACCTAAACGGACTGAGATTACCAAGGGGAGACTGGAGGATGGAGCAGTTCTTCCCCTTGTGCCTTTTCTGTTGGCTGAGGTTTTCCACACAGCAGGACCCCTGGTCCCCTGACTAACCCTGCCAAACAAGGGGCACGAGGCCAGGCTTGCCTTTGTGGCCCTGCCGATAAGCACCCAGCCACAATGTGTCCTTGCCAGGGTGTTTTCTGGAGGAGATCAGTCAACACAGAGGCGCGCACTGAGACCTAGGGGAGGGACAACAGCCGTTCGTTCCCTGTCCCACTGCACCTTCTAGAGGGGCTGTGCTTGTAAATGGGGCGTAAACAAAAAACAAATGGCTGGAGGCCATCTTGATTGAAATCTGAATGACTGCTGAGCTGTTTTCAGCAGTCTTTACCTAGACAGTGCCGTATCAAAAACAGTGTCGGTTAATGAGTCTGGTTTATGCCGTCCCGTAAAACGAGATGGGACACCGTAAACTAATGGCTGACCTTTATTGTCGTCGCCCAATGATGGCAGCATTTCAATTAATTTCTCCCAGTAGAGTACCTAGTCGACATAATAATACACTGATAGCTATTCAAGAGCACCTGAATGTGCAGAACATCCAATCATTTAGGAACCTTGAAAGAAAGGAGGTCTAAGTATGCTCAGTGTGCAAATAGAACCCTCCCTAATAGCAATGGTCCTTACCAGCCCTAAAAACACACCCAGAGCTCAGCAATAATGATGGGCCGACATTAAATTAATCACTAATGTTCGGTGTCAGTCTGTCTTCATATGGAAATTGTAAGGATTATTATCCTTCATTGGGTCCTATCTGTCAGCAGATAGGAATCAGACAAAATGTTCATTACGCAGATATCAAGCGAAATGACAACAAATGTGAATGGAGTCCAGTCAAACTTTGAAGCGACAATACAAGGAGAGAGCAGAATTAAATCCCAACTCCCGGTTTCCCTTCCAGAGAAAACAAGTGTGATCATGTGGTCACTGCCCGTCACACCATCTGTAGACAATAAATCCATTTAAATGCAAATCATACATGCCCCCAGTCTAATTTTCTTCATCTGAATCCAGGCTCACTGGAATGTGACACACAATACATTAGCCCTGTTGTTCGGGCAATGTCCATAGAAAAATAGGAAAGGACACCAGGGCAAACAAAGGTTTCAAGCAATGCAGCCAGCACAAACCTCAATTGAGTGTTTGTTACAGCCAATTTCACAGTGTCTGACTTATTTTAAAAAAAATGTTTCATGCATACTGCCCTAAAAACACAGTTTCATTGTTTTCTCCAACGGCAATATGTACCTGTTACAGGTAAAAACACATTCAGTATATGCATATAATAAAACGTGTTTTCCATGTAACAACATGGTTTAGAAATGTTGATTTTGTTTTAAAAAATACAAATGTGATGTTAAAAACAGTTGGTGGCTGGCAACAATCAATCAATAGAACTAACTTAATTGCTGTGTTTCCTTTAGGGCTCTTTGATGCAGGTCTCTTTTGGGTAGTCAAAAAACAGGAAATTACACGGCAGCACGAAGCGGTAGATTATTTGTCATGCCAATTAACTTTTCCGTGTGTGCCCAGAAGATATTTCACATAGGACTGTGAATGCCAACCAGAAGCGAAAACATATTTTGTGTGTGAAACCTGCTGCGCGTCTTAAGATATCCTCAAGATTTAAATCAAGAATCAATGCTAATGACGTTTTCAGAAGTGACTGAGCCATGCCAGGAAGATGAAATGAAGTTGACAAAAAGATGTAGCTTAGCATTGAGTTGTGAAGCCTCGTCTCTCCAACTGGCTTAAAACGGCGGCTTGAGAGAGCCATATTTGTGCCGGTACGCAGAAGAGAAACCCTATATGTAGCTGCTTGATTTGACATGGAAGGGGAACAAATACAAATGTAGTCTACCCCGCGGTGACATAATGACATTGCCCGCTGTACTCGCCGCCGCTACTCTCAATCAAATGAAAAAGATCAAATCTCACACTCCCTGCTGCCAGCCCTCCATTCTAGGGACACATTCTCCTCTGCATTTATTAGAAGTTAAATAGCATGTCAGCTCAGGTTTACATCTGCCTGTACCATTTCAAATAGAAACGCCCAGCTAGTGGCAACATTTTTTTGCAATTCTAACTAAGTAGTAGTTGTGTGTTTATGTTTTGAATTTTGAATTTTTTTATCTTGTTTTCTGTTTTATTCATGCTTCATCCAATTGCAGTTTCACCTGCAACAGCTCACACAGTGGGAGACGGTATATTAATATAATTTATTTCCATAAAGTTAACTACTGCTATTGGAGAACCTCAATTTGTGTTCTAAATTCTCCCAGGGTTTGTCATGGCGCTGTAGGGAGGCTGAGTGCTTGCCGTCTTAATAAAAGCCAGGTGGGCACGGTATTCTCTTAAGAGACTCCTGTCGCCTCCCAGCTCGCTCGTCCTTTCATTAAGGGAGACCCCGGCTGTTTCCTGTCACTTGCCATCGCCCTCACCAGGAGGCGGGGCGAATCAGACAGGAAGTTGTATGGTGGGCAGGGCTGGTAATGCGGGTGCCAATCAAACCTATAGCTCTGTTATATTATATTTTTCCCTGAAAGGGCAACATGTTCCTTCCCCCCTCTCTTGACAGACTCTGATGTGGTGCTGATATATTTGGACCAGCTGCCGGATCAATGCGACATGTTTGGATTGAATATAAATGAATATTTACACAGTGCGGGCAAGAACAATTGCCAGTAATTGGCTGTTTACTCTGCCTTTTTCACACTGGTGGATTCTTGACATATAGCTTCATATGGGGTTATTGCTTTGCATTAGCTTTGTGGAAGTAGAACAAAAACAAAAATACTACTACAAAAAAAAAAACAGTTATTCCATATTATATTTTATCAGTCAGGTCGAGGATGTGCTGTAGACATACACAGCCTGAGCACAGGCCCACTGGAGGCAGACTCAATTATAGCAGGGCACCTAAACATATAGCCAACTGTCACAGAGTCCCAGGGATGAGCTATTACCACCCTCGCTTGCCAGGTCAAAAGGAAATCACATAGATGTGGAATATAATGCAATAGACCACAAGTTGTTGTTTTGTTTTTGTTCGCCAACTCCACTGTGATTACTACCCTGTGCGTGTGAGTTGAGGGCTGCTAAAACAAGTCCCCCATGCACAGTCTCTGTCCCGTTTCCTCTTTCCCCAGACTTTTCCATAAAAAAAATATCACTGTGGCGCTCCAACGTTTACAGTGTGGAGTTAGGGAGGGCAGAGTAATGTGCCATACTCCATCATAGCAACAGCTGGCGTGGTGGCTCCACGGTTAGCAATGTTGCCTCACAACAAGAAGATCCTCAGTTCCTATTCCCTTTGTGTGGCGTTTGTATTGTATCCACGTGTTCACGTGGGTTTTGCTCCAGTTTCCCCAACAGCAAAAGACACGTATACTCCCTGCAGTTGGTCCCCAAGTCTTCACTGGCACAAGAGATGGAAATAATTTAATCCCCCTCCCGTCATCATCACTGAGCACTCTATGAAACATTCAAACATGCTTCAACTGGAGCTCATGAAAACTGTAGGCTGTAGTAGTAGACGGCAGCTATAATAAAAACAGCAGGCTAGAGGTACTGTAGGCCTGGGTGCTGTGATGTGTTTCAGTGGCAATTCTATAAAATAGACAACAATCAATTGTCATGTTGTTGCACTTTTATTGGAACCTTTCGCACTGCATTTACGATTGTCAATCACTACCTGTTTCTTAGACCAAAACAATAGTTGGTCTAAGAAATCTAATTTCGCAGACTTACACACTGTGGGATGTATTATCGTTTTGATCTCATGTCATTATGATCACGCAAAGGGATTCTGTGTGAGAGATCATGTAGCATCTATCCAAGGCTAGCCAATTCACCCGCTAAAGCAGAAAAGACTGTTGTGGAGAGAAACAGTTGGCTAGCATCTCCCTAGTTTATAAAATACACTTTATTTGCTCACCATATTAGCTTGCACCTTGCCGAGTGCCCAGCACGGCAACTGTATTGATCAGCGATGGTTACCATCACACCCTGCTGAAAGGTCAAACGCGACAGTATATTAAGCGGTGGTGTGTATGAGCTGGTGTCATTATCTGCTTTCAGTATTTCAAAGCCTCCTGTTTTTGACAGGCACCGAAAAAGTATTTAGGTCACACAGGGACCCATATTTTCTTCACGCTTTTATGCCAAAGCAGAGTTGATGGTGGGGTCTGCATTGCTGGAGAAAGATTGTTGATATTTGAACTCAATCAATGCCATAGGATGCTCCCTTAGAAGCCCCCTGCCCCCCCCATTGGACATGCATTGCCAAGTATGGGATAGTGTGTGGTGCAGTCTGCACCGTTTTGTATGTGTTTCCATTTGCAGAGCCAGGGCTGTGTAGAAACACCAGATTATTTTCTCGGCGTGCACACGGAACGGGCAGCTAGCGGACCGCGAGGAGAAGTGTTAGCTCAATTTAACAAAATGTGTATTCGTTTACTATCCATGCACCTACTACACCTTTTATGTTTGCCTGGACCCCAGTATGGCATCTCCCCCTCCTGTACAAATACAACTCAATAAAGCGAATGAAAAATGACATGAAGTGTGGCTGGCAAACAGATGCTGCAGACATGATTGGTGTTGATTACATGTGGCCTGGTGAATGCCTATTGTGGTCAGGGGTGGGCATGGACTGTGCCAGGCCCTGCCAGGTGGCAAAGTAATGCCCCAGCTCTGCCCCGCATCTTTCCCTTCCACCTCCCACAATCCTTCAAGGTGGCCCTCGGCTCACATTTCTCTTCCTCCATCGCAAATAGCCTCACATATGGCCACGTAAACGGGCCACTTTATTAATTCAGCGGGGGCGCCGTCGGTTTTGGCGGGGGCTGCCACGCTGAGGGCACTAGACTCGGGAACCCGAGGGCATTGGGCGGGTTAGGCAGCCCCCTACCAGGGTGTGTGCCCCAATGAAACCGTTTATCTAGTTGGATAAGCCAGGCTTAACGACATCTGTTGAGCTAAATGAGATGCTAATACTGTTTTCTTTCCTGTGATGGTGAAGAAAGACAGCAAAATGCGAGTGAAATTTTAGTGAAGGGATGTGTGGGTAAATCACTGGTTGCCAACGCTGCCACAGCTCATGTTCAATCAATAGCAAAGTGTTGCAATTTCAAACCCGTGGAAGTGCAGATCAGAATACAAAGTCACGCCCGGTCTGACAGGTATATGCAAGCTTGTCTGTCAGGAGTTCAGTTAGGATTCGCTGCGTTGCCAATATGGCCCGCGTTGACCGTAAACATGCACTTCCTGTATTGTCAGGAAGTGTTCAATCTGCGTTCTCCAGTGCCTGCAACATCTGACAGGACACGGGGGACAAGGTGTCTTGTCTGCTAAAGGCCTGCGCTCAGATGCTGTGGCCTCCACTCTCTCCAACACTGACCACACACACTGGAGCTTAGATGTCCTAGGAGGCAGGGAAGACATGGAGGAAAGCAGGAGGGGAGGGGGAGGGGGAGGGGGGGGGGGCAGGAAAAGGGGACAGCTGGCTCTTCTAGTGAGAGGGGAGTGGGGGGGGGGGGGGGGGTGCAAGTG
>JAODUG010085759.1:0-12349 GCA_027564795.1 Aphredoderus sayanus
AATTGAAAAACACACAAATCATACACAATCAGATGGCGCCACCGTGTGGCCAAAAACTAGATTTCTGAGTACATTACAAGGGTTAAATATACATTGTTTTATATTCCCCAAAATTCTATGGATCAGGACACACAAATACCAACATGCATACAAATGCAGACATAAACATGGAGAACCTCACACCTACACACCCACTGCTGTATTCAGTAGAAGGATAGGAAGAATATCCGAAGGAGCATTTGTGGGCGAGTATGCTGGGAGTCAGAATGAAGAAAACCAACAGCTTAGTTACTCTGGCCTGTCTTATGCTGCGATGTCCAGTTTGGTGCCAGGTGTGTGAATGCCCATTAGTCTTCCTGTCTCCTCCATTCTGCCAGATTCTGTTTTAACATGCACAACAGAGGGAATAAATTATGATCCGCCCACGGGCTATCTGCCTACTCTGGCTCAGACTCACCTATTTACACTGGCCTTGCACTCGGGGCAAATTGCATTTCCCCGTCAAATATTTGCTTTTATTAATGTTCCGCTGTACGGTAATTAATCTCCTCACTGAAAGTACCATCTGCTCGACCCAAAAAAAAAAAAAAAAAGGAAATTACGCATTTCCATTCTGTGATTAAGATATATCTTAGATGTGAGTTATAAAACCGCCCAGACAGAGTATAGAAAGAAAGTATAGAAAAATGTTCCGTAAAAGATTAGTACATTCTTTTAATTCCCTTCTCCACCTCTTTCCCCCTCACTCTGTGTTTTCACTTTTGTCCCCCACTGTTCAGCTACTCTATAGTAGCACACCTCTGCACTGTGGCGGTTGTACATATGGAGACAGAAAAACCCGCAGTAATGAAAATGAATGCTCCCACTTGGAAGCCAATAGATTTCCATTATGAGGTTTATTTGCTGGGGGCAGGTAGCCAGTCTCTAGGATCCATTTTAGTTGGCTCTTCAGGCCTGATGGGTTAAACACACCGGCTGCTCTGCTCAAAATCCCCCCGTAACAATGCAGTGCTTTCCTGGCAACATACAGTACAGTATTGTCTATGCCCCTTTAACACAACCTGGCTGGGAATATGACTCCAAGGGCACCAGCAGTTCGATTTACTCTACTTGACCTTTGATGACGTCCTCGCAGGTCTTATAGAAACAAGTGAAACATTCAGAGAAAAGCAATGTGGGCAGGAGAATTAAGGGGGTGTCATTTGTTTCCATGTGAAATGTGGGCCTGTACAGCCCTTTGAAACTGTAATGTGATTAACCCTTGTGACGCCCTTAAAATATAGTCTTGAACCACCAGGTTGCGCCATCTGATTCTGTATGATTTTATGGTTATTTTATTGGCATTGCTGTGTGTTGTGTTCTTTATGAATTATTTATTTATGCATTTGTGTTGTTTTATGTGCCTTTTAACCCTCCTGTTGTCCCCGGGTTTCAAACTCACACCTTGTTGTGCCAGCAGTGCACATAATACTGTATGTCTGTGTAAGCTGTAGAATTAGGTTTAGCGCCTTCTATCTGCCACAAAGCGCTAATGATTTGGGTCATTTTGACCCTAAGGACATCACGAGGGTTAAGACCTATATAGTTAAAACTGACGACTTGAAGGACAAGCTGAGAGTAGAAATATAGTATGGCTGCCATGCCTTTCAACACATACTCTAATAAAACTTACCTAGTCAATCAAATATACGCCTGGAAATCATTTTCCAGTCTTTTTCCTTACCAGGTATGTTTAAATTACAAAAGAGTAATGTAAAAACAATGGTTATTTTGTAATGTCACAATAAAAATGTACTTTTACATGATATTCAGCTATGTTTTGTTTATATAACTAGTATTTATAGTAATCTTTTTTTAAAAGCTTACTTGTTGTTTTTGAAAATGGTTATGTCTTGGAGACAGACATTCTGGGCTTTTCAAAGTGGACAGTTACCTGCCCAGTCAGGCCATTACCGGTCATGGAAGGAAAAGAAAATGAGAAATATTGACAGAAATATTAGAAAAGTTCATGCTTTCTATGTAGAAGCTCCTCGCAGTCTATATGGAAATGCCCTGTTAGACTCTTGTGTTGATTCAGTAACCTCAGCATCACGTCTTAAGTCTTTGAAGACTGACACAGGTGTCATACCAAAAAGTGATCCCCTGCCAAAAACTGACTTCTTGGTGTGTCATATAGTGCAAAAACATACTGTATAACTTTATGTCATAAAAACATTAAAAAATCTAACAAATTGATCAAGGCAATGTTTAAAAATAAAGGTATGGACGTCCTGTTAATGATATCAAACTCCTTTGTTGCAGAGATATTTATAGAATATATAGGCTAAACTGCTAGCGTAACTGCCATACTGCCTTGTATTACCACTTTGTATCGCAAGGGGTGAAGTCCATGGTTGAATGGCAAAGCAAAGAAATTATAGAAAAAGAAACAAAAGCAGAGTTAACATTGGCGTTGCGTTCGATCGCTGGAGATGACTCTTGTACAGTTTAGGAATGATGTTTGATACAGATCTCGCAACATTTCTTTTAGACAGTTAACTAACTTGTTTACGATCTGGCGCTTTGGAAGTGGAACATGTGGTGACGTCTCTGCCCGGCTCCTGCCGCGAGAGAGAGAGCGAAAGAGATAAAGAGAGAGAATGCCAAACCCTAGTCGCGGACGTGGCACTCTTCTCAATTACGGAATTAATTAACTTGTCTGAATAGACTGTCACCAGTCACCAGACTAGTTGTCATAACCTAAATAAGAACAGAGCTACATTTATTTCAATAGGCTATTCGATAATAATTTCACATACTATTGTACCTGTAAATTCCATCAAGATCAACTGCAAGTGTATGTCTGTGTATGTATTCTCTGTAGGCTACAAGGTGGAGCTATGAGGATGAGGGGCGTGATTGTATTGACTTCTTCTTACGATAGCGGGTGGACACCACTACATTCTGGTGTTATGCTGCCCCCTAACTGCTTGGAATGTGGAGTCAAAACTACATAGAACACCTTTAACCGAATACTCACTAATTGTGTTATTTTGCCTATAGGCTAGCAGTAGCTTAGCCTAGGCTAATCTGCCTCATAATCTTCCTGTAGTGGGCAAAGACGGCTGTGAGTTTGTGCTATAGTATTTAATAAATAATACGTGCTTGTTGATACATATGGCTGGTTGTCAAAACGGCACACCCCGGTCCTGTTCCACCGTACTGGCTATCACTAACAACCCGGTATCATGGGAGTTCGTGTACACGGACACGAAATGTAATCTATTGATTCGTGTACACGGTTGTCACAACACATTCTGGCGCTGTGTGACCACTGCTGCAGTTCCGATGTTGAGGTGAACAACAATGAATCCCATCCTTCAGTCTGAATGGCGAGGTGGCATGAATGCGCAATATTAACTCCTTGAAAACACTGGAAAAAGGGCTTCTGGTTCAAACTGATATGGTTGCACCGTGTGTCAGAGGCAGTATTGTTGCTGACAGCTCAACAGCAGCAAAACCGTAGCCTTACTTCAGCACGGAAGAGGGGTGGGGTGGGCAGTCACTCGTTGTATTTAAAGCAAGTGTATTTCTGAGAACATGTTAAAGATGGGCATAATACAGTGCTATTCCACATCATCTATGTGGTATTTTCACCTAGGCATGTCAAATACATTGCATTGAGAGTTCCTCAAAGAACTGTCAACATGTGGAAAAGGGGCATGGAAAATACATGTCATGATTTTGAGGCAATATGTATCTAGCAATTAAATATCTGCTCCTCCGCAATGTACAATTTTCTAAAACACTTTGGAATTAAGCTGTGAGTTTTAATCGATGAACTTTTCTATTATGTGGAACAGAGCTTGACCTAGGTCACCAGTCCAAGTAAATAGTTATGAATTGTAGTAAATTGCAAGAGCTCTCACAGATGTCCCTTTTCTAATATTATATATATGGTAGATAATTATTAAATATTTTAGAATTCTCACTCGGTTTGTATACAACTTCATTAATAATAGATCCTTCCTATGTCTCCTAATAAGTTTTTTCCCTTTTCATTATTGACACGCAATAGAGTATTATTTGCAACATGAATTTGTGAATTCATGTGGTGAACGTTTGACTTGTGTGACCTGCTCTATATCACAACAAGCCAATACAACAAGACAACTGGCATTGTCAAAGAGTTAGGACATTGGGCTCAAGTTATTCCCTATACGTGAGCCAGTCATTGCAGCAAGCTGTCATTTATTTCAATGCTAACGCTGCCTGATATGTTTACCCTATAAGCATAATTTATGCTTGAGCAAGAATATGCATCATGATAAATGGTGAAGGATATTAACCTTGGTTAATTTATTAATAAAACTCACATGTATCTGTATATATAGTGCACACAATGTAAACACAGCTAATGATGTAAACCAATTAAGATAGTTCTGTGTAGAGAAGGCAAAGCGTTGCATCATTATAATGAGCCCCATGCTAACATACTACCGTATCTCTAATTGTATGCAAATAGCTATGGTAATGAATTAAGATGAGCAGAATTATGCAATACCACAATGTATACACACACACACACACACACACACACACACACACACACAGGCACACTTACGTGCACAATCACTATTACCAGCTGTGATCTTATCATGCATCAGCTATAGGCATGCTAAGCAGAAATAGTTTTGTTTAGGTTATTTATACTCGCAAAATCACAGTTAGCACAAGTTATTACCGCAAGTGCTTCAACTGTAAGAAGTCACAAAACATTCTCATATTTCTAAAATATTATACTATATAAGTTTTCTTAATTGCATTAACTGTGAAGTTAACACATGTGAATGTGTAATCCGCCTGCTCTGTTAACAATCGCAATTGGCTAGAAATAGGTAATGAACCTCCACAAATTAAATATGCTGACTTCACATAGGGGATGACAAATTGCAGAGCACAAATCAGAAAGTAACTTTATGTGTGATAACTAAAATCATATTTGTTCACCTGCAATAGAGAATTTGAGGTGTAATAGTGTTTGTACAGTTATGAGAGTTTGTAACTCCTAAAGAATGATTCTCTACTTCAAGTTTACTAATATAGTACATGTGTGACGTTTTTGTACAACTACACACTCCACTATCACAGGTGCTCAGCTGTTTTGCACCAATAATGCATTCAGCCCCCAACTCTGTTTATAATACTCAGCTACAGTTAAGATATACGGTCAAGAATGATCATATTCTTTTAGCTTTATTAGCTGGTAATAACTCTTACTGGTTTATATTTACAGTTGCAGTATTAACTGGGATACTGTAGGCTTATTGCTGAAGGATGATTAGAGTGTAGCATGGCATGTCAGGGATGTTGGGAATCCAGGCTAACCACTACTCCATCCCCCCATGAAATGCAATAACCATGGTACATTTAAGATTGTTGCTATATTCAAGTGTAAAGTAGTTTTACAAGTAAAATGAAAAATACTGTACATAACAATATGATCATAACCAAAACCACAGGTCAAGACAAACCTGAGAACAATATGGGGTAGAAGCCTATTAAATAATAAAAAACAACAACATAAATAAATACAATGAATAAATAAAACTCATGTTATAATATACCTCACGGCTAAACCAGATGGTATTTTCCTTCTGTTTGATTTAAATGATGCACTTGGCTCAACTCAAAGTAATGCATGAAATTGATTTTTTGTTCCAATCAATGCAGTCTGACAATCTGCCAAAATTGCACAGGAGTGGGACCAATCAATCTGCTATGCTGCCAGGAATACCACAACACACCGTCGCCACGGAGACAGATAAATATCACCTCCTCACATAAACTTAAACACAGTAAACTCAATAATTGTAAGCTGTTTCCATACAGTTTTCTAAAAAAATTTTGTCATTGTTATTAATGGCGAAAACACTTGTAGTTCAGTTAGGAAATATGTCTAAATGTGGTGGGCAGAGATGGGTGTTGTTCTGTCGGGTATTGTGTTGTCTTCCTGACATAGTGTAGGCTACTCTACAACACTGTTCTGTATAGTAGTTGAAAGGATCCACTCTTTTGCATTGTTCCAATCCACATAATGCATATCCTGGGCTACAAACTAGACTGCTGGCTGGAATCCATTATAAGACAACTTGTATCTCTGCACATATTGTACACAGTGTCACAAATTGGGGCCCCATTCCAGCACAGTTGAATCCACCCCAACATCTACTGTACTGTAGTTGCCATTTGTCAGTATTGTCCCTGATCACCTGTGCCTGTTTGTATTTACAGTATACCCTGTGTTTACCCTTGTTCTGAATAGTTGTTGAGTTTCCTAGTGTTCACCTCCTTAATCGTATTTCCTTGCCTGCTTACCCTAGTTTTTTTTTGTACCTGATTGCCTTGTTCTTAATTTTTTATGTTTTGCCCTTTTCCAGCCCTATTGCACTGATGCTTATGTTTTAAATTCCTGATCATTGTCTGTATTTTTACAGGCTGCACCTGTACGCATGTACTTTTTTTTTTGCACCAGGCTACACCTTGGTGCAGCCTGGTGTATACTGTACGTACCTACAGATTTAAAAACAGATTTTAATAATGTAATTGCAAAATATTGATTTTGTTATCAGATTGTACGAAATGAGTTGAATGAGGCCTTATGTTATATATCAGTTCTGAATGTTTTTGTGTGTTTATTTGCATAGCAACAACTTCTGACATTTGAAAACATTTAAAATGTAAGTTACGTTGTGTGTAAAATAACAAACAAATGTGTGTATGTACTGTAGGTGTGTGTGTTAATGTCCTCCGTTAAAAAAGTTTCTAAGCTATTTCAGTCAATGTCCCTAGGATATAACATGCATAGGCGGGTTTCATAGATTTTGTACTTAGTGTCCACTACCAAACACCCTTTCATTATTTATTATTACAGATTAAAGTACAGTGAGGATGTGGAAATATAATTCATATTTTATGTCAATATTAAATCAATGTGATGCACAAAGAAAATATTTCCAATGAATAGCATGTATTCAGTGGACATAATGTTGGCTATGTTCAGTTCACTACATTAGCCTACTGAACATCAGGTTTCCTTGAAAACTAGTTTCAAAGATGTTTGCTTTGTTTAATTGGCGTGGCAAGTGTTGCTCAATGGCATGATTTAAAAGTGTAGAGATATGCAAATGTGGAACCTGTTATGGGTGTTATATGTGGGTATTTGTCATCATTAGTAGACTACCAGTTTCCTACCAAATGTCACTTTCATTACTATCATATTTCATCTTAAATGCATGCCTTCTCATTCTGATATGAAATGCATGACATTTAAAATTGGAACAGCCTATGTTGACATTGTCCACAATCATTGTGGACATATCCTTCCTAGCAATTGGAATAGGTTTAGTGCGCTGCAGCACCTGCAGAGTAGTCTACAGCATCTTGTGTACCTGTACAGCTGAAACACAACAACCTACAGCAGTTAAACACAATCGCTTTGCTGTTGTTAGACATGTGAACGTTGCTCAACCCACAGCCCAGCTCCCTGTTTTGTAATCCACTGCCATTCCTGTTCATTGAATGTAAAATATATGTCACAGAATCCTGAACGCAGTTTAAAAAATATGTTTTCTTGATATAAAGTGACTTTTGGTATAAACTACGCCCGGTCTAAATACCGATACAGATAATTTAGTGGTCAAACAGATACAGATATATACATACAGTACACACGCATACATGTACTCTTATATTTTCCAAACATGGCAATCGTTTCTGACCAAAATCTTTTTTTGGGACTATATTGTCGCTCAATTCAAAACTTTGATTCTAAAACACTCAAGTGTCCCTGTGGAATGATACTAAGCATGCCTACGCATATTAAGCACTCACATTCACACTCTTTGAATCACTCTCTTTCTAATAAGCATATTGCAACAGAATGTACAGTATTTCAAATTGCGTGAAATGAAAGTAAAATCAACATTGGCTAATTACCGTAGATCAATGCATGTACAAACAAGCAAATGATCAAGCAAGCATACATTCCATATTGTTAGATGTTGTTTTCAAATGTAAAAATAGGCCTACATATTTGGACACAGCCTGCCAGATAGGCAAGTTATCGCTTTCCTTCTTATTAAAAGCACATAGGAGATACATGCTACCTTTCATCTCGAACACAGTCAACGAATGAAGAGAGGCACATTTCATCTTCATATCCTCTGCTGTTTTACTGCCTTGTTTGTAAGTGTGAGCCCCCGGTGACATAATAAATGATTGTCCACGGTAAGCCAATCACAAAAACATTTAATTAATTTTGTTTTCATAAAACCACTCTTCCTTATCAGTTTCTGTTTGCTGTTGTTTTTGTTATTGTTGCAGTCACTCACTTGGTACAGTATGTGGATCCTTTCAGTCATTATACAGTATATGATCCCTATTTCCTAAAAGGATAAAGGGCCATTACACACTCTTAAAATGGCATACAGTATATGAAGTCTGTCACTAGATGTCATATTAAAGTATCAGCATCTCAGACCAAAACAAATGGGCCACACATATTAACATACATGCATGGCTGGTCTGACTATGAAAACAAGGAATGGGATTACATCACACTCCCTCTGCATTACTTAAATATATATTACTATCTTACTGTATGTTTGAAATATACTGTATATCACCATTAAACTCTTAAATTCTAATGCCATGAAGAGTTACAGTAGCCTAGTAAAACCATCCTGATTTTGCCATCTGTGCTGTACAAATTGCTTTGCTTTGCGTATACCTCATAGTTTGAGACTGAAACAGAGAACCACTGGACAAACACTATCCACGTGAGTAGCTGGTGTGACACCATTGGTTGTTCATGCAAACTTGTTCTCTGTGTTTTGTGAGAAGGGAAGCTTGTTGAAGCAACAATACATTTACTGATGAAATGCCCGTCAAGCGCAACGATCTGTCCAGAACCCACACCCCCTCTCAGTTGCTTTTGTCTCAATGCAGCATTCTGGCCATGTACAAACGACCTTGAGTACAAAGAATTCTGAGACATTATTTCATGCCCAGTCAGAGTTTAGAATCATCCAGGAATCCAGATGGGCTAGCTCAAGCTCCAGGTTACAGGAATGATTTGGAAAAAAGTAACATTTTCTTTGATCTCCACAAGTAAAGAGTATTATACAAACCGCTGGCAAATTCTTCCTCTAGCCAAACAGTATAGTGGTGCCAATGTCTGGCACTGTGGCACAAATGTCTGGACTATAAAGTTACACTGCTAGACTCTGTGGACACCTGGGATGGGTTGAATATATCAGAAGGCAGACAGACAATGGGAAACCTGGAAACAAAATGTGCAGACATGTAGAGACAAGGTGAGACTGGAAACCTAGTAAGCAAAGTTTATGTTAAAGTTAGATGCAAAAACAAAAGGTATACCGTGCAATGTTTTATACCGTCAGAAAGCATATTTAACAGCCAAAATCCAGCTGAAAGTTTTTCATTTAAAAATGCATAACCAGAAAAATCAACAACAATGGCTTCTCCCCTTGCTAGCTGCAAATCTTCCACCCTCACTTGCTCTCTGCCCTCTCTTATTCTGTAAAACCCCATCTAGATTATCAGAAAATGTCATTTCTTTCACATGGCTAGTTCTGAATTAGTGACCTGGCCTCTTACACACTGCTGGTCACTGCCAGGCTAGCCCTGCATTCATAATGGACATTAGCACAGGCCCTTCTAAATGAATAGCGGAACAATCCAATTGAGAGAGATTCTAAAAATGCCTCTTTTTTTTACCAAGGGGTTTTATATTGACAGTGGGCAATTTCACATCTCATTCACCAGAAGTGTGCTTATTGAATATGAGGACAGGGAAAAGGGGAATTGCATAGTAGCTCCTTTACGTTTCCCTGGCATATGAGAGGGGCCGTGATAACTTTGGTCCAGGCCGTACCTTCTCATCATGTCTCACACTCTGCCCTGAGAGGGTCCATTGTCAGCGATAATATGTTTTTAAGAGCTTTCCCTTTCACATGCCCAGACAACAAAATTCCCCATTCAATGCAGGCCCTTTAAGTCCCAGAGAGACAATAGCGCTGTTCCGAGTTTTTTTCAGACAGACCTGCGGCAGTGCTCTGCCACTCATCAGGGATCCCGCCGCACACAGAATAACCTCACTCCCCCACACCTCTTAGCCGCTTCTATCCCCTTCCGTTTTTATCAATAAAAGGTGAGGTCTGATAATGGCACGTTGTAATCCATCCGCCTCGCTCCTCCTTGATCATATCTATTCACATATTAATCTTTTCACCGGAGAGATTCATCCCGTTTTTGTTTGACTGTCCTTGCTAACGCAGGACGCAAGGCAGAGGGCTAAAGATTACACTCGGAGGCTGCAGAGTTCATAATTGGCACGTTTTTTTATTATTATCCTGGCGTATGAAGAATAAAGAACATGGGATAAGCTCCATTTCTACATATAAACTCTAAGAATCCTTTATCTTGAATTCCAATATCATGATACGAAATGCATTCTTCCAAGTATGACATGGACAGTAATCCTCTTAGACCCGCCGATTCAAACACAGATATGCATCTTTGTCCATCTCAAGTACAGACAGTCCCTTTTACAAGCTTCATTTAGATGGGAAGAGTCACATTAGTGTTTGAAATCAGTTTGAAAGGTGCTGCATGAAGCTTTGGAAAAGTTTTAACAGCAATGAACAAAAAAGTAAAAGTACAACTAGTACAACAAAAACAAAAAATGACAGCGATCTTCTCTACACCCATTGTAGTACCATGTGGTCCACTGCAGTCACAAGGTCTCCAGGAATAACACCATGTCATTGTAGCCCTCTAAAGTGACATACAGTGAGTACAATTACAAGTACAGTATCATAGGTTTAGGTTCATAGGGCTTAGACATCTTTAAACACAAGTTCTTCTAACTGAGAGTTAACCAAACCCTCACCACTGGGCTACGCTGCATCTAAGTCTAATGAGAATTTGACACATTTAGACCAATAAACAAAAGGGTTCCTGCAGTACTGCACCTTTAAGACCGACAGCGGTAGAGAAGCAACCAGGGACCGCCCTCCCTTGGCCTTTGCCTTCAGAACCGCTGGCACTGGATGCAGTGCCAACTGCAAGCAGGAAGCATATGCTGCCTGCTGCCGCTGTGACCCGTTTGTCCTTGCTAGCCAGCGTCTCTCTCTCTCTCTCTCTCTCTCTCTCTCTCTCTCTCTCTCTCTGAAGCGTAATGTCTGCGCGGCACCATAGCTGGGATGTGCCCAGAGGCTGGTCTGGTCAATGTTCCCACATATGCACTCCCATCAGCGTTATGGAGTGTACGGCAGCAAACCCCTTCAGCCCGGCAATTCACTGACCTTTCTAGCCTGTCTTCTCCCCGTCAGGCAAAATGGGCTCTCATTAATAGTTCATGCCTCTCTCCTTCACCCTGTTTGTTCCACTGATTCACCTCATTCATAGTATCCTGTCTTTCTCGCCGCCCGCTTGTTTCCAGGTAGGTGCCCCACCGACATTTGCTCATTTACAAAAGGTGCCTTTCTATTAACCCGAGGAGAAGTTTCTTTTTCTTTCGATTACTCTCTCTCTTTCTCTCTCTCTTCTTCTTACTCTCCATCCCTTCCTTTCACTCAGTCTCACTCTCTCTCTCTGCTTGACCCGCTTTTACACCTGCACACACTCTCTCTCTCTCTCTCTCTCTCTGTCTCTCTCTCTCTCTCCATGTCTCTCTCTCTCTGTCTCTCTCTCTCTCTCTCTGTCTCTCTCTCTCTGTCTCTCTCTCTCTCTCTCTCTCTCTCTCTCACTCTCTCTCTCTCTCTCTCACTCTCTCTCTCTCTCACTCTCTGGATATATTATAGGACGGCCACAGGTAATAGAAATGTGGCAAAACAAGAAAAGAGCGATCCTCTTGGGGGAGCAGTTTACGAGCTGCATGTAATGAAAATAAGAGTAGCAGAAGGAGGGGATGAGAAGAGTACAAAAGAGAAGCAGGGCGTTGGGGGGACATTTATAGCAGTGTCTCATCGATGATGTGTGGTGTGAGCCTGTGTGACGGCAGAATGCTGATGGAATGGCAAAATCCATCAATTTCACCCTTAAGCAGGAGCGCTAACTGAGACACAGGATGTTGTGTTTATCTCTGGCAGGACAATCAGAATGACATCACTGAACAGAAGCATTTTAATATTTGCCTGTGTGTGTGTGTGTGTGTGTGGGTGTGGGGGGGTCAGATCACAATGTGGGGATGTTTGATTTATAGACAAAATTAATTTGGATGAAAAATTATAGGGTGGGCCGGGAAGAATATTGCTGGAAGCCTTTTGATAACAGCTGTGAAGAA
>JAODUG010085770.1:0-12348 GCA_027564795.1 Aphredoderus sayanus
TATATATATAAAACAAAGAAAGTAAATAACGTGTAGATTTAACAATTAATTAATCTACGGCTGTAACAGTAATTATTTTAGTTTTATTGTCTATTTCACCACAGCATTTTGACTTTTGCAAACTTTGTGTAAATTACACACTCCATTGTATATTAATTGCATTATTAAATAGGTTAAAGCTCTGATTATACTGGTTTTGTGTTTGGAGGTAGTGTAGTAATTGGTTTTAAGGCAGGGCTGGCTGCCACATCAGTTCTGAGTCATCCAGTTTCGCTAGCCAATTCATTATAAAGGTTAAAGGAAGCCCACCATACTGTATGTCAAACAGAGTAGTTAACATCCTACAGTATACCAATTCACAACATTCAACATATTCACTTTTAAAAAAAGCCAAAATGTCAAGATTTTTCTTTAAATAAGACAAATATATTTAAATGTTTAAATCCTTTAAATGACTTAATATGACATACAGTATAACACTATTATCTTGCCAGAAAAACCTGGGCAAATTTGCAGTCATACAAAGGTTCAAAGTGCACTTTACAACACTGCAGATAAAGCTGTCTTTGTGTATCTACACCATACTTGACATAGTCCAGCTGGTATTACAGCTGTAGCACTGAAAGTGATCGCCTTTTTATGTTCTTATCATCCAATGTAGATAGGTGTTTATGTTCAGGTAATAGTTCAGGTGATAGTTAATAACAGACCTTATATAAAAATCCTATAAAATCCTAAATAGTATATATAATACAACTGTGTCTGACTAATAGTTAGCTATTTATTTTTATTTAAAATGTGTTACAAATAAAATTATTATTATTATTATTATTATTATTATTATTATTATTATTATTATTATAAATCTATTACTATTATTTATTATTTATCGCAACTCTATAGTTTCTTGCATTGTGACCAAAATTGGTTTTAATGCTTGAGTAACAATGATGTTGATTTGAAAAATAATGGAATGGTGCTTGGGCTGTCTTGTCTCTGTATTCAGGCTCTGAGGGAGCCCGCCATTTTTGCTAAGGTTACAGGCTGTGACTTCGAGGTCCCTCATGAAAAGCTGACTCTCGCCCAGGCACGGAGAGGCACACCAGGTTAATTTGTGCTCAACTTTAGGTGGAGGGCTCTTCTGCACCGTTTACATTGTTTGACATACAGTAACTAGCTGGACTATTAAACAAACTCTGGGAACTTGGTTTGCTGTTTGCTTTGGAATTTAATTAATAGAAGGTTTCTTTGTGTGTTTCTGGCAGCTCACCGGCCTGTGCGTGTCTATGCTGATGGAATATTTGACCTTTTCCATTCAGGACATGCTCGAGCTCTGATGCAGGCCAAAAACCTGTTCCCAAACACACACCTGATTGTAGGAGGTAAAATGTAAAAACAAAGTCATACCAGTACAGTATAGCAGAAGGTGCTGGCAGGCGTCATGGTAGCATATATTAAGTAAATAGTGAATAATGTAAAAGATTTCTTTGTTGAGAAGTTTGTGTTGAAAATCACAGTGCTAACAAACGATGGCTGCCATGTAGAGGGGTGTCAGCCACCTTTTGTTAGCACTGAGGCGTAAGAGCCACTTGCATTGTCAGATCTTCAAACCAAAACAATGCTTTTATAATGCTGGTCTCAACCAACACTCCCTTCCCTTCACGACGCATGCAGCTGCACAATATAGTAGAGTTGATATGGGATTGTAATTTTCTCCCAGCATTCCAGACTGAGGGTAGAGACATTCATACAGCATGCCTGTAACAAGTGCTCTATATGAAGAGCTCAAATGCAAAAGCCTCATAGCCGCGGCTTCTTTTGTTTTTGAAATTGAACTTTGACTTTTTATTCAATGACAAAAAAAAAAACAACTTTTTATCGCAACAAAGGTGAAATTTGTGAACCTCAAATAAAGAAAACTACTATTGCTATTTAACATTTCTAATTTATAAAGCATTTTTGTATTCAGAGGGTTTCGCATGTCAACTCTGTATACATGCCCTCCAGTCTGCAGCGATGAGCTCACTCACAGCCTCAAGGGATATACTGTGATGACGGAGGATGAGCGCTATGACGCGCTGACGCACTGCCGCTACGTTGACGAGGTTGTGCGGGACGCCCCATGGACGCTCACCCCAGAATTCCTTGGGAAGCACAAGGTGAAGAGGAACATATTTTAAATACTGCATTATCGCTCTTTCAGGGTGAAAACAACCAACAATATTGTCTAGCGCCTCGCACCATGCCTTGCGTACAGTGTCTTAGCCTACAGTAGTACAATTCCTATATTTTGTATATAATAAATGAAGCAGTTTTACTCTGTGCTTGAAGAGTACACTGTATACTTAACCTTATGTGGTATATTTAGTACTTACTGGTATTAATATAAGTTTTAAAGCCTTACATCTTGGGCAGGTTAGAGTGAATATACATAAAACATGAGCAGAATTCATTTTTGTTTCCAATAAGGAACTACTTTAAGTTATTCCGCTACTGTTTGAATATGAAAGATTTATGCACATTCATGATTTTTGTCCTGATATATTGCCAGATTGACTTTGTGGCCCATGATGATATCCCTTACACATCTGCTGGATCAAATGATGTCTATAAGCACATCAAGGATGCAGGTAAATATTAGATAAGTAAATCCATCCTGATTTTGCAAGCTCCATCTCTACCATTTTCAACACTATCAGTCTCTCAATTCCAAATGGTTTGTAACACTTAACGTTACGTGGACAATAATCACAATTTAACAAAATATTAATAAATATTATTGAGACTGCGCAGCCAGCAACATCTGCCTCTCACATTCACACAGCCCCTCCCCTTCCCCATCCCCCATCAACTTCTCTCAGACTCTAGCTGAGCTCCTTGCCTACTTTGTAGCATTTTAAAAAACAGTGGTGGAGTCAGGCTAAATGCTGGAGTGAAGTTACACTTTAATCATTGTCAACAGTTTGAAATCAAAACTAGTGTATTTACAAAGCATGCCTACACCTGGAACAACACATCTTTTAACAACAAAATAATATTTCATTAGAAACTACAAGTGTGAAGCTGATTTGTAATCACATGTGCATGTTAACTTTTTGTAAAAACAAATTCCACAACAGTGTTTTTACATAGCAATTACATGGTATTTACATAGCATTTACGGTGAATTACTCTGTTGTAAATTAGAAAAATGTAATTGATGTCCACTGAATGTCCACTTAAACGTAAAATGTTACCAGATCTGTTACAGAACCACTGGCAAATCAGCATCCAGGTGGCTAGTTCAGTTGGTACAGTGCCTCTGTTGCCTGCGTCCTCACTCAATGGTCATACATGAGGACAAGACACAGGACCCTGAGCAAAACCATCTGACAAGTTTAAAGTCTTCTCTTTGGGTGTGTGCCAGGAATGTTTGTGGCTACTCAGAGAACAGAGGGCATCTCCACATCTGACCTCATCACCCGGATCGTCAGAGACTATGACGTATATGTCCGCCGCAACTTGCAGAGAGGATACACTGCTCGAGAACTAAACGTTGGATTCATTAATGTAAAGACTTACTTTATGCATATTTATGGTGAATTTGCATCTTCTTTAAGCCTATTATATGTATTTGTCTGTATCTTCTATAAAATTCTATGTGCCCATGTAAAGGAGAAGAAATACCGGCTCCAGAACCAGGTGGATAAAATGAAAGAGAAGGTGCGGACAGTGGAGGAAAAATCCAAGCACTTTGTCAACAGGGTGGAGGAGAAGAGTCATGACCTCATCCTCAAGTGGGAGGAAAAGTCACGAGAGTTCATTTGCAACTTCTTAGAGCTCTTTGGTCCAGATGGAGCATGGGTATGTATACATTCATGTTAGTTGACACATGCATTCATTGTAAAGGGGCCTCTTACCACCAGGGCCCCCAAAGATGTTTCTGAGCTGGGGCCTCCTCACAGCCTAGTCCACTATCATTTAATCATCATCATACGGAACCTTCTTCTACTCTAGTTTTATACATTATACAAATACGTACATATTAATATAGGGAGTGTATACATTACATGTTGATATTAAAAAAATACTTGGCTCAAAGGTTTTGAAAGCCACTATGCTTACTGACACCATTGCGTCCCTCGATGTGGCGGTTTAGCATGCCATTCAGGAGCGGAGCGGCCGTGTGCTCCAGGCCCTGTCACCCTACTCATCGCCCAGAGGCTCACCCAGCAGCAGCCCAACCAGAGGACGCTCCCCGTCACCTGACTCCCCGTCACCTGACTCCCCGCCCTCCCCCTCTTCCCCCTCAGATGGAAAGGAGACGCTGCCCTCTTGCAAGACATACAGCAGACACATGCAGTGAGCTCCATAAGGCTGGAAGCACATCATTATGTACATGATTTACTCTCTGGAACAGAATCTTACCGTATCTATATATAGATTAGGTTTAAACCTCAGAATGTACAATTCAATTAAGTCATTGGCCTCTGGCAGTTTTTATTCTACAGTATGCACTACATCTCAATTACAGCTTTATAAATGAAAGATTATAGGCCCTTGATTGGATTAATAATTATTTAATGGATTTCTGATGGTTGACTGGTTTCTCAAAGGCTCCTACAAACCCTAATAAAAAGTTGTTACAATTGGATACAACCTTGGCTAAACTAAGAGGTTACTTTTCATCTCCATTGGCTAAAATGGCCACACTTTCTCTTACAACAAAGATAACATAATTCTTGTTATACAAATTATTACAAATTGATGAATGAACATCTACAAAGAGCCCGTAAACATCTGAGAATACATTGTGTGAATTATCTAACGTAAGCAGGTCTCTCGTTTAAAACCCAGAATCTGACGTCACTCGTGTCCTACTACATGAGGATTAAAGATGGCGCCCTATGTTCTGAAGTGCTGTCAAAGAGCTTTAAATTGGGTACCTGTCCTGTTTATAAACCTTGTTGTTGGCTGGTCCTATTATGCGTATGTCGTGGAGCTCTGTGTCTGTAAGTACTTACGACTATATTCATATTGTTTGCTTTAGCGTGAGTCAATGTTTGTTTAAAACTACCGTGGCCAACTTTGTAAACTGGCTGAGGGTGTACGAATGCACAATGTATTATATTTATCCATAGACACACAGTACTTCAGATGGTAACATTGTTTCCATTTTACCTCTTCTCAAAAGATAAATACACTTTTTCTTGAGATGTAACCTATAGTAGCCTATTCCAGCGTAACAGTAAACGGTGAAGTTTTAGGAAGTTAAATAAATAATTTGGAGCCAGATCATTTGCTGGAAAATCCGTGCAGCGCAGTAACAATTAAGATACCATGCATAGAACTAATGGTTTATAATCATGTTATAAAAATGTGTTATATAAGTCTAAGCAGCCAAATGAATCATGTGAAATAAAATCAATAAAATAAGTACGATAGTCCTTATGCCTCGCCTAATGTACTACAGGTGTAACGGGAGGCACCGCATAAATGCCCATATCACAAAATAACTTGTAGATATGAGTAGCCTACAGCATCCTGTTTGAATGATCATTGGCATATTTGATGCTACAATATGCAAGCCTACCAATGACCTTAGACTATGAATTGCTGAATATTCATTCATTATTCTGCTGAATAAACGCCATAGCCTATTCCAAACCATGTATTGAAAATGTACTTTAGCCTAATGTGGCCTTGTTTTTTTTCAACCGCTCCAGTGAGCATGGAACCAAGTGAACCAAATACTGTAGGTGACCTACAACAGTATATGTTTCTGTGTGGCATGGTCAGCACAGGGACATCCCTGCTGCCTAAACAAAGCTTCCTCTTATGAGTGGGCTAGATGTCCGTGCCAGGCTATTGCCACGTGGCACGGCAGGACACCAGGGTGGGGGTCGACAGTGAGTGTGGTGGAGAGGAGAGCTCTCTAATGTATAGCAATGTACATAACTCGTTTTCTCCAACCGTTTGTTTATTTTGTGTGTGATATTTAATCTACAGATGTACAGTATGTGTTATGTACATACAGTATTGGTTTTCTCCAACCCATATTTCATTTTGTACTTGTGGTGTGTGTGTGTGTGTGTGTGTGTGTGTATGTGTGTGTATGTGTGTGTCTGAAACAGTTACAATCCCAAATGATGCAGAACGAAGTAAGTCTCCTTCATTAACAATAGCCTGCTAATAATGAATTAATTCACATATACTGTATAGTATGGGTAGGGCAGGACCTGAAAACATTAGGCTAAATGGACTTGTCTTTATACATATGCTATTTTGGTAGTTATTGACACTTAAGGGTAAACTCCCTTGTGTGTCTGGATTTGATTTTGAAAGCAGTATTATAAATACATCATTCAAAGTGTGTTAATTCAACCTTTTGTAATGCAATTGTGTTGTTGAGAATTAAATTTTGTTAATCTGTTTAACTTTCAACAGTCAGCTACCTTGTCATTTTCCACGTTTTCTTCTTCATGTTTGTTTGGTCTTACTGGAAGACAATCTGTACAAGGCCTGCCTGCCCTTCCAAAGCGGTAGGTTTGCTGTGTGTGACCTGCTGTGGATGATGATGCTATACTGTAGCATCATGTCAGTTGGCTCATCAGTGGCTTTACAGTATTTGTGCATGAATGTGCAAAATCTGGATCTGTGCATTACACAAACACCATGGAAAAACCTCTCCTTTTATAGCAGTTTCAGTTCCAGGTCCTCTAATAATTGCCTGGAAACAAATGGGGTACTTTCCATGGTAATGGCAAGCCTCTCCTGCACTTGAGCATTTCTGTCAGTTCACAGTTAATTTTTTTAACCCACTTGGGTCATAATTAAAGGTTTATTATGCCTTATAATATATTTACTGTACTGCAGTTGAAAAATGGGGTTGAGCAAAAAGATTCACTGCTGTCAAATTGTTTTCTCAGAAACGCAAACACACGTCTGTTATAATGAACGGTCAATTTCCAAAGGAAAATGTCACGCTGTAATTACAAATACAATGTATACATGACACGGTAATCTTCTTTCTGTCAGTTTGCTTTGCCCAAAGAAGAGAAGGAGTTGTATGAAAAAGAAGAGCGACCGGAAATGCAACTGGAGATCCTGAAGAGAGTGGCCAGGCAGTTGCCTGTGTATACACGCACTGCAGGAGGAGGTTAGTCCAGCACAGACAAGTTTGGCTTACGGTCAAACTACTTAAAAGTGCTCTTGGCTAACCATATACAGTATATTTATTGTCTGTAATGTTGCTATTCTACAGCTGTCCGATACTGTGACCACTGCCAGGTAATCAAACCTGACCGCTGTCATCACTGCTCGACGTGTGAGATGTGAGTGGATTCTGTTCAACTTCACCAGTTAAACTTCATATTTTTGATTAGGGGTGTGAAATATACAGAAAATTGCCACTATTTTTACAAGGTGGTTGATAAGATGGATGCTGTATTGAGTTGCATGATGCATGATGGTCAAACCTGGTAACCATGTGTTTACATTAGCTGTCATGTACACAAGTATTTATTTACATATCAGTTATAGTGTGCAGTGTTTATTCAAGGTTTGTTTTCAAGGTCAAATAATGCAAGCCATGAGCAAGTTTCAACAACTTTCATCAAACAATTGTGTTAGTTCAATTAGTTTTATTAAAATAAAAAATAATAAAATGATGGCATTTATTTTTACCTTAAGGTGTGTGTTGAAGATGGACCATCACTGTCCCTGGTATGCTGTAGAGTTTTCTCTCTCTATTTTTCTGATCTGTCAAAATTACTAATCAGTTTTATTTTCGCAGTGCCTTTTTTCAGTCTTAATGAGTTATTATTTAATAATAGTTTTGACATTATTTGGATTTATTGTGTCTCTTGTTTCAGGGTGAATAACTGTGTTGGATTCTCAAATTACAAATACTTTGTCTTGTTCCTGGCATATGCTGCTCTATATTGTTTAGTAATTTGTGCCACAGTCGTCCAGTATTTCATCAAATTCTGGCAAGTAAGTACAGAAGAAAAGTAGTTTTTAAGATAGCTTAGGTTATCATTTTAAACAGGCTTACAAATAATAAGATAAGCTGCATTCATTTGAAACATTTAACAATAAAAAATGAATGTTGATATTTTGCGGTCATTTTTGATAATGCAATTGTTTTTCTTTATCCTGCTCTGAAGAAACAGCTGCCAGACACTCATGCCAAATTTCACATCCTGTTTCTATTCTTCGTGGCGGCCATTTTTTTCATCAGCGTCCTGTCTCTGTTTAGCTACCATCTATGGCTTGTGGGAAAAAACAGGACCACTATAGGTAGCTAGCAGTTATGTGTTTCCCAACATTATGAATGTTCACATATAGAATGACTGTAGTTAAATTGTCAACAAAAATGCAATTCTATGTCTTTCAGAGGCTTTCAGGGCTGCTATCTTTGAAAATGGCCCAGACAAAAATGGATTTTCTTTAGGGTTTAACAGAAATGTAGCTGAAGTGTTTGGAGACAGGAAGAAATGTTGGATATTACCTGTTTTTTCAAGGTAAAAAGCAGTAGTTTATAAATGTGCTTTCCAGCTCTGATGTCTATCTAACATTGTCCATATCTTTGTTTTGACAGTTTGGGTGATGGCCATTCCTTTGATACTAGATTGGTGCACATAGACCCTGAGCAAGCCAATGCTATCCTCCAGCCAAATGGGAAATGGTTAGTCTTCTGTTCATTTCAAGGATTATCTCATGATATATTATTACATTGTAATTGTTGAGTTGTCAAGGTGACTGGCTCTCATAGAAATCATGTGGGTGCCACTGCTTATAAATGGTGTCCATTCATGAAATGCAAATTGGGAAATATTTTAAAGTAACTTAACATAACCTTGAGCATATGTGACAAGTTTCATATTTCAACCATGTGATAAAATGTTTGATGATATCATGATATAAATGTGCATGTAATAGTGACACTGTATACATGGGATTGCATGCATATAATCAGTCTGTGCAGTGTTCTGTGTATGC
The DNA here is from genome assembly GCA_027564795.1 of Aphredoderus sayanus. Taxonomy (NCBI): domain Eukaryota; kingdom Metazoa; phylum Chordata; class Actinopteri; order Percopsiformes; family Aphredoderidae; genus Aphredoderus; species Aphredoderus sayanus. Next base: position 8,983 of record JAODUG010085770.1, read on the forward strand.
CATGGATTCTTCTATCCTGAATATCTGTCTAATTTACATGCATTAATTCTCTCTGCCTTTGTTCTGCTAATCTCCATCTCTCCATATTGCAGCCATATTGATGGTGTAACAAAGGACTGTGTGCTTGGCAACAACACACAACACACACCGGAGGGCTTCACAGAAAGAAATGGTGTGTTGTCCTTACATTGTTCAGTAATCAAGTTGAAATGGTATCTGTTCCAGCTTTTTACAAATTGAGCGCAGTGTTAGTTCTGGCAAGCCATGGAAGTCAGCTAACGCCAGCCGCTACTCAGCTGATCAATTAACCAGAAGACTAACCTAACCTATTCATTGGCCCTTAGAAGAAGGAGTTTCCTTTATATATGGCAGCCGCAAATTCCTCTCTATTTCTGGGTTTGTAGCAGGACCCCCACCACCTCCCCTGCTCCTTCCTTTTTCTGATTGGTTGTGGTGCTTGTCTTCTGTATGTGTCTATGGTTGTGTTTGCTTTTTTGTTGTGCTTGTTTTGCTGCAGGCTTGTTCGGGGGATTAAAAATGATTAGATACACACATACATGCATATGATGAGAGCCCCCGAAATAGCCATTCCGCCAAAGATAAATTGATAACTTCTTGCTAATACTGAATTGCATTACTAGACGTGAGTGGCTTGACTGAACTACACTAAAGCAGTTATTTATCGATGTATCTGTTTTAATTTCTGCCCTGTAGGTGGAGGTGAGATCGCTGTCACAGTGGATAGTGAATCATAGGTAGGTACATGTAGAAGAGAAACCCTGTATTTGTTTTCTGAATGTGTCTAGCCTTGACCTGTTGACTCATATGTTTCACTGTTCCTTTTCACCTTATTTCCAGATAATCTAAGACACACACTATGTCTCAGAGCATCCTTCTTTGGTTATAATATCTTTCGGCAATGCAGTCACAAGCCACTGTTTTCATACAGTATATATATTAAATTGACTAACCTTGTTTGATAGTACTGTACAGTGCTGTTATTAACACAAAAAGTTGACCTCAGACTCCAACTGGCTCTAATTTTGTGAGATACTTTGTCTTTGCTGTTTATCAAAGACCAGCAGTAAGTCAAACAGGTGTAGTTGCAGTTGAATACACCTGGAATGGCTTTGTTTTTCTTGAGCAGCAATGTTTTTATAACTCAGGATTTTGTACATCCTTTGTCTTTTATTAGATTAAAACTGAGGGCTTGTAATGTATAGTTCAAATACAAATGGCTTACTTTCACATTGTCTAATGAAGTTTGCTGTTGACATAAATGAGAAAGGAATATTTTTACTTGTTTACAATTTTGTACGTGCAGATTACAGAATCTATATGATTGGGAAATAATAAGCTTAATAATAAGCTTAAACTTTGATGACCAAATCCTGTATTGAAATACTATGTATATCATTGTATGCCAATCCATAGCACCAATGATAGAAATGTGCAATTAAAATGCCTCCAATGATTATTTATAACTTAAATTAAATACATTGTAGTATGTTAGATAGCTCTAATTTATTTTGTGTTGCCATATTTTTGGAATGTATATTTATATTGTAATATTTATTCACGTTTTATGATTTAAAAAAAATAGTTTAACTAATCTGTGGTTTGTATAATGTGAAATAATATCTTTGTACTGCCACCATTTGTAAAATTGTAATTTGCTCTTTATTTCCTATCTTAAGGCTGATGTTATGTTGGTTATATTATTAAGGGATAAAAATCCCAGTGCAAAAATACAAATGCTAATTAATGCAAGTCTGGCTTGCTATGCTATCTCCCTTGAGTATCTAGTGCCCTCTAGTGTTTATAGCTGCGGTAGGGTGGATTTGAAAGTTGCATCCAAAGCAATCAAAAAACAATTGAGAAAACACCCAAATCCCCACCCCTCCTCCTCTGCTCCCTCCCTCTGGAGCCCCTATTAGTGCCATTGACAAACCTGTTGTGGGGTGCATGCATTTGACAGGTTAGGTAGATTTCCCTGAGTAGTCAGAATTAATTTGGGCAGCTGCCAAAATCAAAATGACTTATTCTGTATAGAGAATATTCTTACAGGATATGTCTGTTAGCTGACAGATGTCTATCACATTTAAAAGATAATGCACTAAAGTTATACTCAAAAGTCCTACCTACAGCTCCTTTTTAAATTTGGTGAAATGGGAAGATGTTTTTCTTCTTCTTTTTTCAAAAGCCTTGGGAAAGCCTGAAGGGCACTAGTGCTTATATTATTTTATAGTCTAAATGAGCCTTTTCTATGTACAGTTAATTTATTTCAGAGGTAATGGTACACTATGTTAACTCATTCAGCCTGCTTTTTAGAGTATTGTTATTATTATTATTATTATTATTATTATTATTATTACATTTGTGCTCCATGTGAGCTGAGCAGCATTTCATACTGTATGAATGTTTATATTTAACACAGTATGCTAATGATATGAATTGTTATTTAATAATAAATAATGTGAGAAATGTTTTTCCCCTAATCACGTGTTACAGCTTTTTCTAATTGACAGCTTTCTTTAATATTTGTAACCTAGAAACAGTAAAACTAAATATATTCCAATATTCTACATACTGTACTGTAGCAGATTTACTGATTTACTGGTCCGTTGACAGCTATGTTCTACATTTTATATAATTTTAATTGTTTTAAAATACTTATTTTCTCAAACCTATGAAATGATTGTGATTGTGATACAATCATTATTTAGAATCATCCACTACTGAAAACTGAAGATTTCTTTATAACAAATAAGACAAACTATCTGGAATATCTTTCACTACACCACTAAACTCTTGAAATAAACTCAACATAAACAAATCATTTCGTTTATGAACATTTTGTTTGGTTTATCTCTCAATAGTAATATACTCATTGTTTCATGATGTTTTCATATGATGAAAAGTTAAAGTATAACAATTTCCATGCTATAAGTGCAGTAAATCGAAGGGAAATTGGCAATTGCATGAAGAACAATACTCCCCTCCCCTTAGTAGGCCATGTTGAAGATTTAACCCATGACATCCTTTCCTCATTGCATACAATCTAAACAAGATGTCCATAACACACAAAGAAAGAATCTATGCCCTCCACTTCAGCAAACAGTGATCCCATGTTTGTTTATCAGGAATGTTTTAGATGGTTATCGCTTGGTTGGGTTATAACTTTGAGTTGCATTAGATTTGTATCTCAAGGACAGCAGTGTGATAAACCAGAGACAAGATTGAGATTCTAATCAGCAGAGATAGTCATATTCACCACCAGAGTGGATAGTCTATTCAGTTATGTATATATATATATATATATATATATATATATATATATATATATATATATATTACACAGTGTTT
>JAODUG010085781.1:0-12348 GCA_027564795.1 Aphredoderus sayanus
TGTTCTCTCTCTCGCTCTCTCTCTCTTGTGAGGCAGGAGCCGGGCAGAGATGTCAACACCTGTTCCACTTCCAAAGCGCCAGATAGTAAACAATTTAGTTACCTGTCTAGAAGCATCAAACGTCATTCCTAAACTGTGCAAGTGTAGTCTCCAACGATCGAACGCAACGCCAATGTTAATTCTGCTTTTGCTTCTTTTTCTATAATTTATTTGCTTTGCCGCCGGATGTGGTTTCTTGGTCGGAGGTGGTGATAACTTCGCAAGAGCTTCGACCATTGCTGCGTTTTGGCTACTGTTCATTCAGTGTCTTACATGGGGGGCAGTACCGTACGTGCTTGACAACCGGTGAGCATACGCCCTCACGGCAACTTCTTCTTCGTCTGTTCATGTTGGACAAAGGGCAGACTGGATGCTACATTTATGGACTTCACCCCTTGCGATACAAAGTGGTAATACAAGGCAGTGCGCCTTACGCCGTACGCTAGCAGTTTAGCCTATATATTCTATAAATATCTCCACAACAAAGGAGAATGATGTCATTAACAGGACATCCATAACTTTATTTTTAAACATTGCCTTGATCAATTTGGTAGATCTTTGAATGTTTTAATCTCAAAATATTACATAGAGCACCTTTAAGGGCAAACAGCTTTGTGTGTCGAGGAAAGCCTGGATTTTACTTTCCCCACCTTAGCCATTTGGACCACATTGGGGAATTCTGTCAGACAGGAGATGGGGATCACATCATGGTGGGTTTTCAGCTTTGTCCTGGATAAGTAAGAAAACAAGCAGATACTTATCAAAGTACTCCACCCACCTCTCTCCCTCTATAACCCACCCACACATTGGCCTAAATAGTCCATCTGTTACCCTACAGTAGAAATGACCGTTCTGTTGACATTCTCTCTGGCTTTATGAGTCTTATGATATGACTATTGCTGGGAGGATGCGATTATCAAATCAATACTGGTAGTGTGGGCTGAAAGTCTTTTTATTTTCCTTTACAATAACTGCTGTTCTGGAGAAAAGCAAGCTTGTGCTTGTGCACCATTATTTGAATGATGCTGAGGAGACATTGAGTAGAATACTGCATATTAAACGTCTGTATAAATAAATATATTATCAATAGTATTGCATCAATGGTACACATGCTAGGTTATACAGTAGTGCTTCCAGAGTGGCGTTAGTGCTTGTATGTGATATCAAGTCAAAACATAGTACAATTTAAAGGCCCCCTATCACAGAATTCAAGTTCAGCTAAACTTCCTGTGTAAGACAAGACTGTCAAATGTGGCCCCAGGTGTGACATCATTTCTGGATTATAACCAATCGTCTCTGACAAATCCTCCCACACCCTGTCAGATACAATTACAATTGTATACAAGGATGCCCAATAAAGTCAGGGCATGTTAAAAAATACAACATTGACTGGAACGGAATATTTAGCTCGAAAGGATAAAAAGTCTTCCCTATATTATTCAAATATGATATGGGTCATTTAGTATAGGGCGTGAGAGCTGGTCACAGTGTGCCGTGTGTGCTTACCTCAACATTAGACGGAGATGTTCCTGGTCTCCGATCACATCATACTTCAGAGAGAAAACCAGATGTCCCAGAACAGTGTCCACTGAATAATAATTAAAGTGTTCCTGATGGCATAGCGCAAGCACAGCCGTTAGCGCCAGGGGTACAGCAGTAACACACATGGCATACACAGACGGACTACACAGGCACACACAAACAATAATAGTTTAGTAATTTCCCCACAGCTTTCCAAACCATGTGTGTTTCAGGATTTGTTTCTCCCTAATCTACTGGACAATCAAATTTGTTCATATTACACTGGGGCCAGAAACAGGTGGCAAAGCCTAATGCATCTTCATTAGCTAGTATTTGCTGTGCCAAACAACGAGGCTGGCCGCGGTTACTGTGTTACTCTGCTGGGACTGACTTGTGCCTTATTCATATTTATTACTCTAATGAAAAAGGAGTGAAATTGATTGTACAACATTCTCAGTGACTAATGGACCTTCTCACAGGTGATGGCTTTTATGCAAGGGCAATCATGACTTGTCTGTGGATATCACGCTGAACATCTCAATTGTTTTGACTTTTATGACCTAAAGGGTAGTGCACATTTATTGGCTATATTCATTGGAGTGGAGCGAAGATAAGGTGGCTTCCCGTAACATGGTTCGTGTGTCCAATCAGATTCACAATGTTTAGTATACAGAACATATGTAAATACCCTACTCACAAAGAGGTTTAAAAGCATTCCACAATACATCTTTACACCGCTAAACGTAATTACTGTAGAAACTCCACTACAATTGTTTTCAAAGGTACAGGTGTTCAGAATAGCCCTTGTGGTTGAAACCAGTGCTAAAATAACATTAGAAACAGTGTTAATATAACACTGGTTTGAAACTCACAGATGGCTGAGTGGCTTGCGCTCCTCTCTACTCTTCCTCCTAATGGTTCTCTACCCCTCCCCCAACGGTCAACAAACTGTGTTGTTCTGATGGTGCTATTTCACAATGCACATAGCCCTATCCGCAGTAGCAGTGGTACTGTAGGTGTGGCAGATGCGTCACTGACCTTGCCTAGGAAATGTTTGCGGTAGAGCTTGGCGGTGGCGTTACACTCCAGCTTGGTGCGGGTGGTGGGAGACAGGGTCTGCAGTTGGTCTGTGTCCACTGTGTTCAGTTCATGGTTGGTCCCCTCAATCCAGTAGCCCCCAAACTGGGGCAGAAGGATCAGAGGAAAGGGGCTTCTTCTGCCCAACACCTGTTTCAATAACATGTGTTGTTCAATAACAAACACTTTGCACACTGCACAGCAACCAGTCTAACCGATACTATTGAAGGGAATTCAGCTGGCAAAGTGAGTTTCTTCCAAAGCAAAATGACCAACATTTAAACCCACATCCAAATTCCTTATCTGGCTAGATAATTGGGAGGGATATGAAGGGTGGTTTAATTAGCCTACCTCGTGGACACTAGGATAGGGAATGTAGTCCTCTTCCGTCTGAAACAGAGGACAAATATGGTTAGTCAAACAGAAAATCCTTTGGGTATACAGAAACCAAATCTGTAATCCCAAAGGATGCTGTTGAAAAATAATTAGAGGACCATTATATGCGCTGAACAGGGCAACTGTGTGTGATTTAATTAACATGTCTTTATCCCAATATCAGCATTACTTACACAACTCCAATTACAGAGGGTGTCTGACATTCTGGAATAATACAGAAGATATGCCTAAATACAAATTAAGCAGATTCCCTCTCACATAAACATGACCTGATTGGGTTGGTGTATTATTCATATGGCTTTATTGTTTAGATTACAGTTTATTGACTGCAGAGCTTGTGACAATAATTGAAAAATAGCTGATATTTATTAATTTGATCTGTTTTGGGATTATCACTGTGATGGTGGCTAGATCTGAATACAGATCAAGACCCCAGTGTATTAGGACTATACCTGTATAATATTCAGCTGTGCATGTAATCATTGTGTGACACACATACACACACACACACACACACACACACACACACACACACACAGTTATAGAAATATATGGGACACAATTAATGAACAGTCAATAAATGAGTCCCTACTTTTAGAGGGGGAGGAAAGGTGCATCTTTGCTCGTTCATCCTATTGCTCTGTGGAAAGAAAAACGGATTGGGGGTGGGAGTGGACGGGATGGGGATGTTATAATAAACCAGTAACTTCCAAGTGTAACTTCTATTCCAAACACTCAGGTCAACTCAATATGGGACTCAGGTCAACACACATTCTTTTGAAATGTCAGATTATCTTCATTGATTGGAAATTATCTAATCATTTACAGTTTTGCTCATTTTAATAGTCACTTTCTAAAATAACTTACTAGAGAGCAGTTAGGCACTGTATAGGTAGGTACATAAATACACGCATACATAACACAGAACACAAGAAGATGATGCCATCTCCTTGCCATCATGACTCATGGCAGGAGACTGCATCCACCTAGCTGCTACAAGGCAACAGTGCTGACCATGGAGCCACAAAGCTAGGCTCCACATTTGAATTATACAGTAAAAACACTTCCCCAAGAGGGGGAACGCCGGCAACAAGGCGAAAACAGAGAGGAGCAGATGGAGCGACAGAGCGACTGGGAAAGTAGGGGAGAGTGGCTGCAGGGAGGCAAGTTAAAGAGCAGCCATTTGGGAGGGGCAGAAAGGGGGCAGTCTGTGCCAGAGAGTGGAACAGCTACAATAAGACTCCAGGGATTGTGTCACTTAAAAATATGTGATGCAAAAGAAAGTAGTCCTCCTAGATCAAAATGCCCATGGAACCTGAGGCACGATAAGAGATTCTGACAGAGATGTATTGCTTTAACACTGAGGCCAGGTGATGGTGCCACTTGTGTGGTGAAGGTCTCTACCACCTGTCAGCATAGAAAGAGAGAAGGTTGCATCATCTCCCCGTGTGATAAGGCTGGTTTCATGTTTGATGCACAACAGCCAGTGTATGGCAAAATACATAAGACAAAAATGTAAGCTTAATTGAAAGGCATATTTGCATAAGGTTTGTACATCATTTATGAATGAAACTGATAAAGACTGAGATCATTTATTTTAGTGTCTATAGAGTTTTCGCTGATACTAAAAGGAAACATTTTGTGTTCAATATTGATAAAGGTGTAAAACCTTTTTATATGGCTGTCAAGTGCAGGTTAAAATAGTTGACATATAATTGTTAAACATTTCCTTTTGCAGAATTTCAGAATATCAAAAGCAAAGAGGATTTCATAGTTAGATAAGGAGATGTGGTTAATCGGTTTTAACCAGAAAGGTTTAGCTGAGGTTGAGCTTGGAGTGTTTTGACACTGCCTATCTCACAAGCAGTAAGTAGAACTGTAGCATTAAGCAGCAACAGACGGTCTGGTTAGTAGAAAGCTTCTCTTGCTCAATACAGTTTAGGACGTCAATATTAATACATCCCCTTACCTGCATTTTCTCAATCATTTCAAATAAATCGGTGGTCTGGAGAGAAGAAAGTAACATGATTGTTTGTTAAATGTTTGTTTCTCTGTAGTAAATGCCGTGTATAACACATGCCTTGTGTAACACAGGCACACAATTTGTTGCACTTTCGTATTTCACACTACTTCAGAAAAACTGGTCAGGAAAGTACCCAAACTGCTCATCATCCACACAATATGAATGGTTTCATTTATTCAGTTTTCTCATTTTTAGGGGTCAAAGGGCAGTATCCAAGTGAACACAAAGAGAACATGGGTATCAGGCTGAGAACTGGAGCAATGCCTGATATTGCTGGTCATCACATTTTAGTCCAGTACTAAAATTATTAAATTTTATTCAGCTGTCATACTGCTGTCCTACTATATGTTATTTATAGAGCAGTATCAAATACGATTTATTCAGAAAAAAAGTAGCCTATGATTCACTTATTGCCACTAAACATCTATGTTTACATCTGATGTGAGGACAGTCCACTGCCGTCATGACACTGTGACAGATCCTCTTGGCTATTGTTAAACACATTAGCATCAGTCTCGCTCTACTGAAACTACAGCTATGTGGTAGTAGACTTTTTACTATTGCATGCTAAAAAACTCAAAGCTAGACAAGAACAATGCTGTCTGAAGTATGGTAGTCGAGGCTGAAAAACACTCTTTGTAAAGACGGTTTGTGTACAAAGCAATATCGTCTTAGTGTTCAGTGTGAGTAAAGTCCTCCACCATGTGCAAACAGCAGTCTGCTACAAACCCTGAAGGTAAATATTCACTACAACATCCACAGATACTGTATTAGAGGTAAATTATAAGATGGTAACACATCGTATCACATGGCAGGGGGTATTTTGAATGAATACAATGTCACCATTATAAGAATACAGTGTTGTGAGGGTCAGCTGAGTTTCTGTTCCTTCCTCAAACAGAAAAAGTCGGTTCAAGTTGAATGAACATGAAACATGCAACTGTCAGATTTAACACTCACAAGAACAAGTGGTAAGTGGTAATTGAAGTGGTAATCATCTAAACCTGTACTTTATGTTCTGCCAAAATCTCAGTTTACTATTTTCAGTTGCCAGTGTAGATCATGCTACTCACATGGGCGCTCGTCCTCCGTGGTCCCATTGCCAAGAGAGCACTATAACTGGGATGGCTTTCAGACATTCCTTGCAGGACGGGTTTTCCTCAAACAAGTCAGATATCGCGACCTGACCGGTTCAAGCGTCCTATATTAGACTGAACCCTCCAGAGCCTGTGTTCCACTTTAATGGCAAAGCAGCATCATAGGCACTGTGTCCATGACTGACAGAGTACACCACCAGCCCTAATGGTGTGCTGCCTATGTGTACATAAGATTACCAGCAAGGTCAGCTGTGGTTATCTAGACACATTTAAACAGCAAATTCTCCAGGACTTCCAAAGTGTTAGGCTGTTCTTGCTGTGCTACAAAAAGCTGCACTTTGCTCAGGAGGAAAACAAGGCAACCACAGAGGCATGCGTCAGGCAGCCACCCCTCTCTCTGTCATACGCTGTCACTCTCCCGCTGCATGTCTGTCTCGGCCTGGCTGGTGGCCAGAGGAGGAGCGCGGTCCAAGTCCTCAGGCAGCGCTCCAGTTTCACAGACAAGTCCCTGCAGCGCTCTCTCTGCTAGTCACTCTGCTGTTCAGCGAGGCTGTGGAGCAACAAGCCACGAGCCATAGCTCAAGATGTACATGCAGATACTAGGCTACTCTATGACTCCCCCCCCCACTCATACTTATTTTACTACCTCTTTCAATCGTTTTTTATTAGTAAATATAATTTGTTAGTTTTAAGTTAAACATATTTTTGTAGTACTGTATACACAGTACAGTATATTGTATATACACATTAATAAAATGATGTTCCCCTTGAATTAACCCCTTGTGCACAGTAACGTATGTTGGACAGGCAACTCACAGTCACATTCATCCACCACTAACATCTATTGATTCTCTTGAACATACAGTACTTCTAAAGTGTCTCCAAATCACAAGCAACATTCTAAATTACATAATCAGGAAATCTACACTGGTGGAAGATCTGAGGAGGAAGTAGTGTAGAGGAGGCAAGGATGGAGCTGGAGAAATCTATCCCTTATAAACAGCACTTTTAAAGTGATAAGCACATGCGGAAGAGAAAGAGAGAGAGAGAGAGAGAGAGAGACACGCTCATTTTTAAAGACAATGGGAAGTGCTCATCAGATTATGTGGAAAACAGTGTTGTCAGTATTGCAGCCTAGGTGTTAGCTGATAGCTCTCATTAGTGTGGCTAATAGGCTTGTCATTAAGGCAGAATCAAAGGCAACTGAGCAAAACCTTTTCTCGCCTCCTTACTTGTCAGATGCAATTCTATAATGCCACACACAGTTCACTGAGGCCTGAACCTGGCACCAGGAATCTGGAGATGTAATATCGAGCGTGTTCTGTCCAGAGTTTGATGTTCTTTTTGTATTCTTTCAGGTCTGTCTTGATGGATCTGCCACAAACTTAGCAGAGATCAAGTTTATGGAGTTAGATCTTGTTTCCTGCTGACTGCATTCTATTACTTTTTAAACAGCATATTTTGTAGAATACATGATGTGCTCTGAGAACATAAATACTTTGCTCATCTCACTCAGATATCAACTTCTAAGACACATTTTTCTGTCCTAGGACACATATGGTAACAGTATCTTAGTCCTGTCTGGAGAAATGTGGTGTCTCCAGTTGCGTTTTAAAAAGGAAATTATATGCTTCTGGCTATTATTATAATTGGTGTGTATATTACCTGTTATTCAGATTTGAATAATTCTATTAACATATTTAGCAGCTTCTGTATGAAATGTTTTTATACTTTATTATGCAATATGACAGAAAATAATGCAGTGTGTCTAGTTTGAATTTGGCAAGGTTACACTAATAGACTGACTTGGTTTTAGCAGGGCTCTGATTGCATCCTTTCAGTATTGCGCTAATAAGCCCTAAATACTTCTGCCATTTACCATTTCATCCTGTAAAAGTATCTCTTTGAAATCACTGTTGTCTGTTCCCATTGCAATTTTCCCATTGCATTTGGTGGTTAGACATAATACACTTTGACATTTTAACATTTGATCTGGCTGTTAATTTCTAGGTTGGTTTGTGTGTCTTGTCAGTTTGGGGGAAATAGGCTTGCGCTTGCACTAGGTAGTTGTGCTGTCAGACGAAGCACTACATATCTTAAAAATACAGTAGAGAAGCTGAAAGGGCTGTGTGCCTTAGTGAGAATGTGAACCGTCTACTATTGTGAGTGGCTTATGTTAGCTGTGATCACTGAAGTGGACCTGCTGGGGCATCCAACAAACTGTCCAAACTTGGTCGTAAACCCCTTTTCATTTCTAAAATTCCATTTTTGTGCAGAGTTGCATTTTTCCAGCTTTCTAAATGAACAAATGACAGAAGGAAAGGAAAACCTGAAGTGGCAGGAAAACCCAGCTTATAAACTAATTATTACAATCTAGTCAGAGCTGAGATTTGGGTGGAGTGTATCAATTTGGAACGACACCTTTCTCATTATCTTTATTTGGCTTGTGGTGCCATATAAAACCCCAGAGACACAGAACGTCCAAAGATCCTTGGCCCGACAAACATACACACACAACATACTGTATACAAATATGACTGCTAAACAACACAATTTCCAAATTGTCTCCTAATCTAGTTCTCTTTCCTACACTGGTGTTCTACACAGATCAAGTGCTAATGCTGTTAATGTACTGTAAGCCGTTCCAAAGTGTTAAAGGACTCTACATCAGTGAGATTGTAACCTTCTCATCACTACTGAGCTCGGCTACATTCAATTTCTATGTCCCAAAAATATCCCCAGACAGATTATTCATGCTCTCATTTTAGATGGTGAAACCTGCCAGAGGGTAAGCTTTTTCATTTTCATTATTTTTCATTTCAATCCTTTGTCAGCAACGACAGGCTGTAATGTATTAACCTGTATATTCTCAAAGTTGATTATAGAGCTCGCAATTGACCCCTTCATTTTAGAAAGTCATTCAAATTAATTTGTTGTCAAATTCAGACAAACACAATACATTCTATAAAGAGACGATGTAAAGAGCCCAGACTAATGAATGAAACATAAATGGAAGGACCAAAAATTACTTTACTGAGTTAAAAGAAATGTGTTGCAAGCATTACAAAGCAGCTTTAGCACAGCCTGCTGATAAATCAGCGTGCTAGTTTTTACTACCTGAATGGAAAACTTGCCAACTGCTTTGGCAGGACCCACCAAAGCTTCCAAGCTTTTACAGAGTGAATTGTGCAGGCTACAGACAGGGTTTCTGAGGACTTAATGCTGTCCAATTATTTTAAGAGATGCAGTGTGAATACTGTAGAATAGAGGGTACACTGAGGCCAGTTGATCTTTGGCTGTTTTGTAAAGGCAGAGGGTTGAGAAGTCATTCCCAAACAATAAGCTTCCCATGAATTGAATTAGGCAAACACGATGATGCCATTTGTCTAACACTGTGTACATTAATTACACAAGTTAAACAAAAGAAGACAGGTGATTCGTAATCACAGGATGGCTGTAAACAGACCGTTTGCAATGGATCATGGTGAAATTAAATACGGAAAACAATCTAGACAGTGCATATGCACACTGTGGTCAGAAGCAGACAAGATGAATAGGGACATCTAACAAAGATCACACAAAGAAAATGTCACAAAAAGGGCTATTAGAAAAGGTCAGAGGTCATAAGTCAGGGTTCAGGCTCTCGCCATTCCATCTCCTCCTCCTGCTCCTATGTACCTTGGGGAACGGCGCTGTGGTGTACGGTAGTGCAGACTGGAACAGCTGGGGCTCTAATGTTGTGGAAATTCCCGACTCCCCATCCTGTTTCCTACAATCAGACAGACACAAGAGGACATTCTTTCAGAACAGGTCTCTCCATTTGAGGTCAGGCCCGAGCAAAAAGGGCAACACATTAAATTCTGTATACCTCAACAAAATGCATTTTATGGACCACAGGCTGCGGACTAGACTGTATTAAAGCTAACAGGGTACATTAGACAGAATGTGTGTCAGTACATCCAGCTATTATTTTTACAGATGTTTCTAAAAGGATTTCAGGGTATACATTTGACTTCAACTTACTGTAGATGCTAATATTATTCATTCTCCTGACAGAGCCTGAGTACTAAAAGCTTAAAAAGGCAGATTCTACCCACATGCACCTCACATCTTGCAGCATATACCCAAGAGACGATGCTGCAATGCTGTAACATGAGATGGCGACACTTTCTGCTTACACTACACTTGTTCCATTTGATTTGCAGTTCTCTGGTATTCTTTCAGAAAACCCTATCCATCAGAAAAGACAGGTCCTACTGAGTGAACTGCATCTCCAAGATTAACAATGTGTTCCCAAATGTATTACCATTAAGCATAAAAAATCCTCTGGGGTGTGTTATCCCTCTGATCCTCAGGCCTAAGGTGAAATGTCTAATGCCCACCACAAAACAAAACAATGGCTAAGAGTTGCATTGTCATCATTAGGGCATTCATATTCTTGAATAGGCTGACAGAAAATGTTGACATTGTCACAAAGGAGGAGAATCCTCCTCCCTGTTTCTCCTTTTGATAAATTCACCTTGCAGGTGACCCACTACCCAGACACATAGGTGGGAGGTACAGACACAATGCCTGCAGATCCCCCGGTTCATTCAAAGACAACCTTTCTCTTCTAACCTATTAGAATATAACGCAGCGGTGGCAGAGCCCTGCTAAGCAATACAGCTCTGTGCTCTCTGCTCCCAGCTCAATATCTCCAGCAGGGTCCTGCTTTGTGCACACAGCCTTACTGATCAATACCAATGCTGCATGTCGTGCACTATTGACAATGACTATCATCTTCAACTAGCAATTTGCACAACAGTGTTTAAATGAGATAACATCAATGCCAGTCAATAAAATTAGCCTTCCATTTAAAAATAACTGTTTGACTGGAAATATGATAGATTTGTATCTTGTCATTTTGTCAGAGAAATACTATAGACATCTTTCATAAAAAGCTGTCTTCTACCTACAGAAAAGTGTAGAGACTCAAATATTACCCAAATAGTAACTGAAACCCACACACATCACACATAAACACATATTAACACCAGATATAAATTGAATAAGAATAGAAATGACATCACCAATGTGTGTCATTGGCTTGCATGCCTGGACATTTGAATGTGAAACCAGGAAGCACAATAAAAGAAAATGAGGCAAGTCTGAGAGATCCAGCAGCTCTCCCATGGGAAATGGCGTTATGATAGGACAGCAGCTGCCCTGTGCTCTCAATTAGACAAAAACACATATTCAAACACAGACATCTCTCAGGAACACACACACACACAGACACACACACATACATACACAGTGATTCTCACACAGACAAGCAAATAAACACACACACACACACACACACACACACACACACACACAGAGATTCTCAACTAAACGCACAATCAGATTCACACACATGAAGACCTACACACACACGCACACAGACAAAGCACACACCCCCTCAGAGACATGCACACACAAATGTATTCAGCAAATCACATTAACACTTACACAAGCTGTGTTTATTCAAATGGTGGCGTATGTGTGCTGTGTGCATGTACAGGAGCATGCGTTCCTATGCTGTGCGTGAATGATCCCCCACAAAATAATTACAGCGTGACGAGAACAGAACACATTTCCCATCCGTGTCCCGCGCAGCAGGCGGATCAGGAATAACAAAAGATAAACAGCGGCGAGGGGCTTCTCTCCTCTCAACACCGCGCCGTAAGCCTGCATGCATGTGAATGACACATCCTATTCATCCCCTGCCTATCTGCTCTGTAGCGTCCCCGCGTAAAAAGCCCTCCTGCGGATCGGCTTGCCGCCGCTAAGCCACAGCCACATCCCAGCCCCAGCCCCGACGACAACACCAATAAACAGCAAGCTCGCCAACAAATGACAGTACATAAAACACCCTGATGGGATGGCTATGGAGCAGAGACATCAGCCGTGCTAATGCGGCCCGTGGGTGCAGCCTGTGCTCCAGGTTGCTGTGTGGAGGTGATGAGCAAAGTTACTCACTGTACGCTGGGTGCAGGCAGCGAGGTCCCAGCCGCTTAGCCAGCGCAGAGCCAGATGACTCCTGCTTGATTCTCTCTCTCTCTCTCTCTCTCTCTCTCTCTCTCTCTCTCTCTCCCTCTCTCTCTCTATCTCTCTCTCCCTCTGTCTCTCTCTCTCTCTATCTCTCCCTCTCTCTCTCTCCCTCTCTCCCTC
>JAODUG010085792.1:0-12348 GCA_027564795.1 Aphredoderus sayanus
TTTTTTTAGAGAGAGAGAGAGAGAGAGAGAGAGAGAGAGAGAGAGAGAGAGAGAGAGAAAGAGAGAGAAAGAGAGAGAGAGATAGAGAGTTTGAAAGCATTGTTAATTTAGCTTCTGGGGAATTGTTAATTTAGCTTCTAACAGCAAATATTCAAATCTGGCCTGATGCAATACAGTTGTCAGTATCTTACCAGTGTATGGCAGCCATGCATACACACAAGACTCTTCTTCTCCCCTGTATTCTGCAGGATAAAATTAAACATTACTCAGCTTTAATACTCCAAAAGTGACATCTGACTTTTAATATTTTAAAGTCGACTTTATTGTAGCTTTTATAATTAAAGCCTGTCTTTGGTCCTGTTATTCTAAAGATTATGTGGGATGGATTATCTTAATCTTGCCCAACTGAAAACTAACTGAAGAACCTCTGCCTACAGTAACCGGTTAGTGGCCAAACTGTCAAGCCACGCTAACAGAAACATAGTCCAGAAAAAGAGACACGTACTCTTGACAATAACAGAGGCTTGAGACGAAGCCTGTCCATGGATATTCATAGCCACGGCAGTGTACTGGGCTGTGTCATCGGTTGAACACCTAGAAACCACAACATAAATTAGACATCTTCATAAAGTTTCTTGCGGAATTTTTATAGATTGACTTTCAATATGAAGACGTAAGGAAGTGAAATTATTTATAAACAAATGTTATATATACAATAAAATGGAAGTGGAATGAGTAATATGGTAGTGTGGGAAACTAAGTCAAGCTAGCAGTGAGCTATGACAGTAAATCGATTACACAATCGCTGGTGTACAGTAATCTATACCAGAATCCCTTTTATTCCAAAAGTACATATTACATAATAAATATTAGCATGCATCATAGGACTACTGTACTGTATGTAAGGACAATGTGCATACAACCCCATTGCATAGCAGTTATTACAAAACAGTTGTGAATATCACTTAACAAATATATAATCTGCCAATTTTGTTATTTTTGTAGGGGAACTTTCAGCAAAAAATAATAAATCATTTTGGCAGGCATTTCAAATCCCATGGCAATAACAGGGTTCTGACTGACAAGAGAAGTCATGCCAGCGCCAAGTTGTTGTAAGAAGTACATAAGAGGATAAGGACAATTTCTCAGCTGTATTTTTCTCTCTGCAAAGAGCATGGTGGAACATGCGAGGAAAGCTTAAGTGTGTGCAAGTGGCTGAGAGACAGAGCTAAAGGAGGGTCAGTACAGCAGCCAGGTCTTGAGTGACGGGGACTGCAGGGTCCTGCAGTATTGTGTATCGCTGAGCTCAGCACTTGAACAGCTGAACCCATGCATTCTCAGTCAGCTGACCCTCCTGCCCCGCCCTCTCCTGCCAGTGGAACTCAGTATGGAGTCTTAGTCCACTTGAAAAGATTCCCGCATTACTATGGAAATGTTTTTGAAAGGGTTTCAAGCTGGCCCTCTCTTCCACCTATAAGGTATATCACCAACATACCACTGTATACTGTGTGATGTATGCTGTGTGTGTGATTTATAATGGGTGTAGGGTGTAGTGTGGCCTAGTGATCTGGGTGCTTCACTCCCAGCCGGAAGGTTGTTGGTTCAAGCCCCAGAACTTGGCAAACTGCAAGTATCCTTGGGCAATATGTCTAACCCCAATTGCTCCAAGTGGTTAGGTGCTCCTTGCATGGCTTGCACCACCATCGGTTTGTGAATGTCCAACTATATGACAAATGTACTACATGTAAGTCGCTTTGGATAAAAGCGTCTGCCAAATGCCGTAAATGTATAATAAATTACAACAAATAAAACAGCCTTAAATACAAAACAGCTCATAAAAAATGTATATTCAACTATTTTATATATGTAGCTGTATATTGAACAATGAGTGAAACAATGAATAAACCTACTTGGGGATTTCCAAAGAATGGATTCCCACATTGTCTTCAACCAGATATCCTCCAGAGGACATGTTCAGAATCACACCATCTTTGTACCTGAAAGGAACAAGGAGATGAGAGGACGGGACATGATTGGAGAGGAGAGGAGAGATGAGAGATCATCTTTATTACTTATAGGAGCCATCTTTTTCGTTGCTAACTATATTATTTGGGTGATTGTACTGCAGAAATGTGAGTAGCCATATACAGGCAAAGCAGCATAGACACTTGGTGGCCAGAAGGTTGGTAAGTGGGAGCAGAACAATAAGCTACACTTATTTGTTATTTTATTCCATTATAGTTAAGATCATGTTTTGTTTGTATTTCCTTACACTTTAACCATGTAATAAATCCAAACATTCTTTTGAAATCAAGTTATAGACAAATCCCCTAGTCACCCAACAAAGGAAGTAACCACTACGATATTAGTTGTCTTCAAACTGCTCTGAGGCACAAATAAATTTGTAACCACAAAAAAGAAAAGAAAATCTATTGTTTAACTCACCATTTAACAATTGGCATGGGGTAGCCCTCCACGGTGCAGAATAGTTTGATGGGGGTGTTCTCAAACACTGTGTGGGATCTGAGCCTGACCACAAACTTTGGGCCCCTGATCATTGACTCCTCACGCACATACTTTTCCACCATCTTCTTCCTCACCTAGACACACCAATGTACACTGTAACCAGCAAATATAAATACAAACTCAACCTGTGCCTTAGAGTTACAACTAACCAATAAACTGCCACCATTGGGACACATAATGTATGTTGTATTTAATATTGTCATATAAACCTCATAATATTATATATATTATGTGTCCCAATAGTGGCAGGGAAAATGTTTATGTACTGTGTGTGTTTGTGTGTGTGTGTGTGTGTGTGTGTAAGATAACTATTTCTTACCACCCCCTGTATCTGGCTCTTCTGTTGATACTCGTATTCCGCCACCTGAGAGCTAACAAACACAACACAATCAATCTAGTTACCTAAAGGTTACAGTACATCGTTTAAACACATGTACATTATTTAAACACATGTACTACCATTTGACGGCATGTTTGACAACATGTTATTAACAAATATACCATTGTATATAATCATATTCAGTAAGTAATTAATCAAGACATGTATGTAGTATGATAAATATGAAAATTACCATGTGACATGGCAGAATGGCATTTACAAAAAAAAGTACAACCACATGGAAATAGCATGTTTGCAAGCTGGTTGACTGGTGCTACAGTACTGCATATTATATAAACAACTTCATTGTGACACATTTTAAGCAACCACCATGTCAAACCTAAGAAGTCGCAAACTGTTCATGCACGTAGGCTTACACACAAACACAAACGCACACACGCACACACACACACACACACAGCACCTTCTTCATTATTATATGATATAGATACTAAGCTGATGATCAAATATTGAGTTTTGTCACCCACCACCAGTGCAGTTACTGTTCAAGTAAGATATCTTAATCTTCCATTGAAGGAATCTGTCACATTATAAGAAAACAGACTATTCAGTATTGTAAGGTCAGGAAACCACAAAAAAAGTATTTGGATGTATCACTTCATATATTTGTTTTACATATAGTACTAACTATTAAATTAATTAGTCAGCCTATTGATCTACAGTACTGCATGCTACAGTGGCTTCCCACAGAGATAACCCTGGGAGTAAGTCAGCAACGTGAGGGCTTTCTTGTATCTTTATTTACTGCAGTTTGGTTGAGAAACCCTTAATTATAAGATACACAACAATATAGGGCCCCTGCTACTGTATAATATATAATATTATCTGACAGCACAGTTGTAAAAGCATGTTGCTACTACTTAACTGTTAATACTACTATTAGTACTAGTACTACGTCTTATTAGTCACTTGTTTAGTGAAACAAAATTAATATTGAGATATACTATACCTGGCATATTCTTTAACCACATATTTGCTCTCTTTGTGGTAGAAATCTTTGGTGTAATTCCCAGATCTCATGTACACTGACATGACGACACTGTAGATACTGACCTGGTTGACAGACCAGCAACACACACACAAGCAGACACACACCCACAAACAAACATGTTGACTGCTTAATGAATGCGCCCAATCTCATGTCACTATATTCTATTATCTGGTAATATAATAATAATATTATCTGGTAACACTAATTACACAAATAAAGACAGCATAACCTCACCTTGGGCAGTTATCACTTTAAAATATCTAGAGATATTAACAATATTGACAATTTGCAAATACAATTTGCAAATACAAAGCCTATCTTCAAAAACTCTAGCAATAGTGGTAAACATTTTTGGAATGTTCATTTTCATATAGCAGGTTTGGTTTCAGTGACATCAATTTGGGAAACATCAATACTGAAAGTTTGCTTTAGCAATAAAACAACTCCTTATACTGGCCTTTTCACGAGACACAGGCATGCTATCTTATAGTACAGACAGTTCAGCTTCCATTTTGCTATTCATAGTTCGACGTTACATCACTATTGCCATTTGGCTGGCTCATAGCAGAGCCATATATAGTTTAGCTATTGGAACAATGCACCATGAGTATGCTTGATTATTGAATCATTACATTGATTATATTGTAAAGTAGTTGGTCTTTTAAGGGGAATACACTATATCATCATTAATGCCTAAAGCATACCTGCTGTATACATGTATTTCTGTATACAGGTATTTGTAGTATTCACTCTTTAGGGATACGGGAAACAAATCTTCAGTCTGAACAGACTGACTACATTTACAAGCACACACTATTCTGGCTACTGTCTTTATTATAAAAAGACAAAACCCCTGCTGGCCATATTATATACTGTACATGAACCTAAAACACTGAATGATTGCTCAATAACTAAATTAACTAAACTTTATTGAATAGTAGTTCCCAATGTGCTAGTGCCATATCATTTTATCACTTTATGCAAAGTATAAATTATAAAGACTAAAGTAATGTCCTAAAAACTGCAAAACTGTAATAATATAATGAGGTATGCATTATCTCTTAATGTTATAAACTGAACATTTAATGATTTTAGTATATCCCTCTGGACAGTTGTCCAGTTATAAGTGACAAGCAAAACATCACACAGTATCTCTCTCTCTCTCTCTCTCTCTCTCTCTCTCTCTCTCTCTCTCTCTCACTCTCTTTCACACACACACACACACACACACACACACACACACACAGACACACAGCAATGAAAGCATAACTTGCTGTTACATCATGCACACACAGTAGAGTGATTTCCTTATATCACATTAGACTTCAGAGACCAGAAAAAATGTCACGTGAAACATAAATCTCTTACCAACATAACCCCTGAGTTGCACAGGGCAGCCAGTCTAGAACAGTTAATAGCCCATAATTGATCAGATATAATCAGTCTTTAATCGTATTTCTTATAACAGTGAGATACTGTAAGCAAGTCACTGACATAACATTTCATCTCATAACCACTACCCTCTTAAGGGATTTTGGAGCTATATATAGTGTAATTTGTTACAAATGACATACACATCTGTTGAGTGAAATGCTCTGTTAGAATATCTGCTCTAGCTGATAGGCCCTGCCTCACTGTGCCCAAAGATATCTGATCAATCAAGGCCTCTTTTTCCTGAATGGTCCAACAAATCTAATTGCCTGTCAATCACGTGAATATGCACACAGCTACAAAAGGCATGTTAATGGGCTTTGCAATGGAAGACCAATGGGCTCCAGAGGGAAGGAGCAGTGGGGGTGGGTTTGTGTGTTGATTTAAAAAATATGGCGTGCTTTATTAGCTAGCTTTCATTGCAACTCTCAAATCCAAGTGAGCTGTTTTCCCTACAGCTATGATATCAAATAAACTGTAATACCATTTCTGATCTGTTTTGCAAACTAACTTAATACCTAGAGCTATGATGGGACTGTGATGGAGCTGGACTGCCCCCCCAAAATACTATAGCATACCACATACTATAAATCATAAAAGGCATAAATTATCACCCCTTTTTTCTGAAAGTATTTTAGCCAACACAATATCAAAGAATCTATCAATCCTAATCTGATTTTGCTGTATTTTTCATAAACATTTGTTATAATAAACCATTGGAGGATCCATTCAGCATCACTCAAAATACACTGCAAACTACTGTATACAGTATTGATACAATTGCACTGAATTCAAAGTAACCCTAGAGCAGCCATATGCAAAATCACTACAGTATAACATACCTCAGCAACTAAACCATTACTGTTTAAAATGCCTGCCCAAACTACTCTGCACCTACCCATGGCACCTATAAGGCACTGTACAGTCAATGTAAACATAGTCTAGATGGTGGGTTCAAACTAACTAAAAAATGATTGTGATCTACAATAAAAAACAGCACTTCACTCAGCCCAACACCCAGCCATTGTCTCTCTCTCTCTCCATTGACTGGCAGGGTCGTGTGGCAATTACTTGCAGACACAGCAAGGCAATTACTGTCAATATCGTTAAAACAGTGATTAACATGTGCTTTACTTACAGCCTTTATAACTAACCTTTATAACTAAATAATAATTGTGTCCTTCCCTCCCCATTCCTAATCCTGACACACAATCTACCTGCTGCCCTTGAGGCCGAAACACATGGTGCGGAGAATAGACAGAATACAATATACAGCATTAAAGAGAATAATACAACACTTTTTTACCCCTTGAGAGTTCCTTTGCAGAGCCTTCAGTCGTCAGCCTGAATCCACAGGGAGTCAGCCTCAACCAAGCGGCAGGCCAACAAAACCTCCTTCCGTCTTGCTTCGCCCCCACCTGCTTCTCCCTGAGGCCTTATAAGGAAAGAGAGCAGCCTATATATAATCAGACCCCTTCAAGATCGTAGGACCAGAGCGTTTGAATGTTTGACCATGTCACTTCTGAGAGGCAGCCATGTTAGTTCCATTAACCTGCTCCATGTCCAGAATCTGGGGAATCTCACCATGGCAATGTTTTGGAAGAGAGTGGTGTCAGACTAATGCCCAGCACACTGAGTACTTGTTCTATAGAAGAGGCTACAATATGGTTCACCAATTAAAGTATTTAGACCACATGGACAATAGATTTACCCTAATTAATATCTTAATTTGAAGGATTAACCTGAATGTTGAATTTTTAACTGAATTTAATCATAAAACAGTGTACCTTGTAGATGATTAGGTATATATCCATTTCAATTAGGCCTGTACGTTTTACTGCTATTTTAATTAGGCCTAAGTAATATGAACACATTTAAATAGCCAACAAAAACATGTTAAAACATTCTACAATAGATTACAGTAGATACAGTAGATTACTATAGACTACAGTTCTTATAAACACTCAAACATTTTAAAATACTATATGCTATGCTGAACTTTGGAAATGGCCTATTTATAATACAGTTAGCTACAGTTACAGCTGTAACTATTCTTGAATCTGCCAAGGAGCTACAAGACACAAATCCCAGCATAAGAATAAGAATAGGAGTGGATATGAAAAGCACATACAGTATGGTAGAAGGCAAAGATATAACATTTGGTAGAAATAGATAAACATTGTGTTCATGCCATAAAAAGGGAAATGGAAAAAAACTGCTGAATATTAGGTGGGGTTGGCAATAAAACAGAATCAAATGCATGTCATATTTAGACATTTTTGGACTTAAATGCATCCATATAATATAATTAGGGTAGCCTACCTATACTCATATCATACCTGAATGTAAGTGTCTCCTAAATGCAGAACTGAAAGTTAATATAGTATATAGAAACTACATAAGTCAAGTGTGGTAGTGGTTGGCTACTTTAACTGGTTGATGTAGTCAATGTCGTGTGAAATGGCCTTTATAATTAAGACCCCAAGCAGGGAAAATGCACGGGATAAGACGCAACCAGAATCTACTTCTTTACAAACGCGCAAACTAAGCACTAGTCTGCACGGCACGGAACCTCAAACCGACAGGCCTCGACTCAGCAAAATAAACCGAGTCACATGAGGACCCATGACGACTAAGATGTTGATTGGCTGAGTTGGTATACCGGGCGCGGTTTATAACAACAGAGTAGGCTACCGGCTGGTTTGGTTACTGTTGTGACACTTACACAATACTGACTTTTAAAGGTATTTGTTCTAACGATTACATATCGACCATATATCAACATGAGGTGAGTTATTATTATGCACTCAAGCTTTCTCAACCCTTTGCAAATGTACTTGATATTGTGAAATCGTTAACGTATGTTAGCGTACGGTAACAACGATGTACTATGCTTCCTTCTGATTACAGTACAGTACTTTAGGTGGTTGTGCAACATGTGCTAGGCTACGTTACTGGTAGGCCTTTAACGTCCTTCTAGTCCCTTTAAGTTTAGTTAGTACTTGGGACACATCACGTCCATTTATGTCCATTTATTGTTTTTTCATTGAGCAGGATAACACTTGAACACTGTAGTAAACAAGGGTAATCAGGTTTTCAGGCAACAATAGGGTACTGTAGGTTTAGGCTACAGTACATAAGATACTGTATAGTACTATGACTGTACAGTACTATCGAAAACCTTTTACCTAGCTACTGAAACACAATATTGTGGAATCTCAACAGACTGGTAGTCTAATCATGAACGCGAGCAGTTCTCCTGTTTTTCACCTTTTGTGCGAGTCAGAGAATGTCCTACCAGGACCTACCGATTGAACAATAATGGGAACCCCGACCTACTGTACCTAATTTTATTATTTTGGATGCTGCGTGTGTAGTCAGTATCTAAGACATTTCGTCTATGTAATGCCTATTCGATATCTGCATTGTGCATTCATGTTGCTCAATTGACGTTATCCACTAATGTAAAGTTTTATTGGTGGACCTTTTCATTTGTAATACTGTAAAAGGATTTTAACTTATTGACTGTAGAGCTTATTAGACCCACTGGCTGTGTATTATTGTCACAACAAATGTTTGGTATTTATTTAATCAGAATTTTAACATAATATGTCTTCTTAATCTATAGGTCGGTCACTACTGCCCTCATCTTCCTCTGCCTTGGAGCATCCCTGATCTCAGGCTATGTGCTGTCTCCGTAAGTAATTTTATTACAAAATATTTTGACTAGGGCTGTTGAGGGCCATTTTCAAAGTAGTAAAATACTTATTTCATGGCACCCCTTCACTTTGCTCAGCACCAATGACAATGCTGTGTCAAATGATTTCTTGGACAATAGAAGATGTGTGTGTGTGTGCGTGTGCGTTGCAGCCATATGTGGACCAAACTGATCCTTACACATACCTGGCCCAACACCTTCTGTAGTGTAAGTTTCACCCTGCAATTTGTTGAAGTTTGTTTGTAGCCTTTTTAGGAACAAGATCAAATAACAGATTGTCCCCTTAAACACATGAAACAAGTCATTTGTCATGGAAGATCCTACCAAGGAAATTAACATTTAAAAGTTCTAACAAATGACACAGACATTTAAAACAATGGCTACTTGTACATTTACATGCACACTAGTATTCCACTGTTTTTTAGAGTATAGCAATATTTTTATTTTTATAGGTGTCATGTAAACCGCATATTCTGTAGGGATATTCCGAATTAGGCCTTTATCCGAAATTAGCATTTTCCGATATGTCATTATTATTCAGGTTTTAGGAGCATGTATTCAGCAGTTTTGGAATATTAATCTCAAGTGGGTTTTTTTATGGCATTGGGTCTTTTGCCTGTTTATGGTAAGATATGTGCAGAAATATCATATTGTGTTGCAAATAAGCAAAGTAGCACAACCTCTTGTGCTCCAGCCATTCCATTTGTCCATATTTTAGCACATTACTGCAGTTTTAAAAGTAGGTACATTCTTCTGTATGGTGAATACGTTATTTAAAGGGTGTACCTTTTAGGGTGTGTGTATATAGTAGAATATACTGTATGCAGCTGCATGTAAATAGACCTGCATGTAAATGGTAGCCAAAATGTGCCTTTTGTGTCAAATACTTTCTGTGACACTGAAGAAAAATGTAATTGTTGCTGTTTTGCAGCCATATGTGGACGAAAATTATCCTTACGCATCACTGGCCCAGCACCTTTTGTACTGTAAGTTTTACACTGTACTTGGTTTATTAATATTTAGGCCTTTTTTTAAATGTATTTTAAAGGCACGTTCCGGAGGGCATGCATTGGTGATATTTTCAGTACATATTACATTTTTGTTGTGCAGTTTGTTTAGAACTTCCATTTTTCTTGTTAGGATCTTCCATGTCATGTGTCATGTGTTTTAAGGGGACATTTGGTTTTATCATTGATCTTGTTCTTGAAATTTAGTACTGTACATTGTTGGAAGAAGTTAGAATATTCATTACATTTGTGTGCAAGTGTGGCTATTACTTTTGTAACCGTATACATCTTTTGATGACTTGCACTTCCCTTTTTATTCAGTTTCACTTCCATACATGATAACCCTAATGAAAATACAAGTATATGAAGTATAATTTTAATGTCTATAAACAAAATAAGAATAGTTGTGTTTATAAATTGTAGATGAAGCACTGTCATTCGGACATCGGCTACTGGACAATACATGGACTCTGGTAAGTGTGTGTGCGTGTGTGCGTGTGTGCGTGTGTGTGCGTGTGTGTGTGTGCACACTGTACTGGATCTGCTGTATTACTAATGTTGGGCTCTCGCACAATATTTAGCAGTGAGTTTAACTAAACCTAGACACAATCAGGTTGCCTAAACAAGTTGTAACATATACAGTATGTATTCCACTTTTTTTCAGGCCAGATAAAGGGATTGAATGTAATTCATCATGGCACTACAACTCCTCTCTAATAGAGGTAATATTCTTTTTGTGTGAATGTTTGTAAGTTTCACATTTAACATAGTAAAAGACAGTAGTAGACTTGGGGCTCTGCTGTAAAGACAGGTCATTTGATGAATCCATCCTTGCATTTTATAGTTTGTTGTGCGTGTGTGTGGACATTAACCACATGTCTTTATGGTTCTAGGATTTGTTGCCAGACATGGAGAAAAGTTGGCCTGATCTTCTCAAGCCATCTTCACCTGAATTCTGGTATCATACATGTTTCAACTCTGTATATTTTCTATGCAGTAGCTATCTGTCGTGCTGTATAATATAAACACTGCGGTATGTTTTCTGTCTGTCTGTGTTTTGTCTGACACAGGAAATATGAGTGGCAAAAGCATGGTACCTGTGCAGCAAAAGCAGAATCTCTGAACAGCCAGCACAAATATTTCAGCAAAGCACTTGAACTGTACCATAAAGTGGACCTGGAAGGGTAAAGAACACACATTCCATTCTTATACTACTGTATGTCTAGGGAGACAGCAGTATAAGTCACTGACATAATGGTGTTGTGTGTATACTGTAGTGAATGAATAAGAATGTTACAAAAATGCTTTCAATGTTGATAATGTGTTTTTTTTTTTTTTTATCCTAGCGTCTTGAACAAGAACAACATTGTCCCATCAGAGAAGTACTACCCAGTAAGTCTATTTTACTTTATTTGTTGTATTGCACATTCATTAGTCAATGTCTTCTCTCATGATGCTGTGTCTGTCTAGTTTCCAGCCATCGAAGCAGCAATAGAGAGTGCCTATGGAGCCAGTCCTAAAATCCAGTGTGCCCATCTATCAAAGGTACTGAACACACATACAGTAAGCTTACACACAGTATGCATGCAGATTTTCACATTGATTTAAATTA
Source organism: Aphredoderus sayanus (assembly GCA_027564795.1). Lineage (NCBI taxonomy): Eukaryota > Metazoa > Chordata > Actinopteri > Percopsiformes > Aphredoderidae > Aphredoderus > Aphredoderus sayanus. The sequence goes on from JAODUG010085792.1 coordinate 11,686, forward strand.
CATCCAAAGCATCATCAGTTAGCTCTATGCTAGGTCAGTCTGCTTCTATGTACATATAATGTAGTTTATTTAATTGTTTAAAAGGATCTAAAAACAAGAATCTGCCATATGATCTGTCAAACTAATATGGCAATGGTGAAAGATAATTTCCTTCTTGAATATTACAGTAACTGATGGGTGGGTCTACTGTACTGTATATAAAGATGTATTTTTTGCTGTGTTTGGCAGAGTGCTGGTGTCCAGGTTTTGGGTCAGATTGAGATCTGTTTCGGCCCTGACTTCACCCTTGTTGATTGTGAGAAAAATGCTACCGTGAAAAGTTCTGCTGGTGGAGAGCAGACTGTGGCAGAGGTTGAGAAATCTGGTTTCCATGTGTGCGATCATAGTACACCAGTGTATTATCCACCCCTACATTAGAACACAGTCCTACAAGTGACACTACAGACAACATATGCTCTGCAAACACACTCCCCTTTCGCTAAGGAAAAGCAGAGACAGACCAACTAGTTATGGGACACATTTTAATTGAACAAATTTAATAAACACTTTAATGTGTAATGATAGTACAGTATGTAACCTATAATGAAATTATAGAATTTTAAATGATTAACCCTCGTAATGTACTCCGGGTCAGAATGACCCAAATCACTAGCTTTTGTGGCA
>JAODUG010085833.1:0-32639 GCA_027564795.1 Aphredoderus sayanus
ACAAATGAACTTCATATAAGTTGCTTTGGAAAAAAGTGTCTGCCAAATGCTGTAAATGTAAACACACACAGAAAACAAGTACCTAAAAGAGACTGTGGCTGTACTGTATTAAGCCTGGAATCCACCTAGAAAATGACAGCCCACACAAAAAGTCTGTTTGGCCATTGTGCAGCTCAGAACTCTTAAGGGATCCTAGAGCATGTGAGCAGTAAGGGTACATGCCATTCTGCAGCGCACAGTATGTGATTGACTATAGCATTTTGCAAGCCACCGGCCAATCAACACCTTGGTTACATTTGGCGGCAACATAAATTAATTTTCCGTGTTCGGGAAAATGATTTTATTCTTGAATATTACCTATAGGTAATGATTACACTGACACATGCTAATAGGTTGGCATCACCTCACTGAAACATTTTGTAATTGATATGTACAATTAAGCATGCATAGCCATTGCATTGAAATGTTCCAGACTGATGCTGATAAGGAGAAATTAAATTGGAACTCACTCAAGATCAGGATGGTATCACGAGGTTTAAGCATGAGGTGTAGTTTGCAAAAACTGGATTGTGCACTCAAGAAAAGAGATGATTAAAGTTAGGTTTTATTTATTTTTGTAAAAACACTATTCTCGAGTGCAGACCAAAATAGGATTTGTTTTACATTCACAGAGCAGAAGATTTGTATCTAACTTTACAGCAGCAAGTAAATATTTACATATCATTTAATCTTTGAAAATTCATTCGTTGATTCATTTTCTCAATTAAACTCAACTACCACCAAAACCCAAATGCAAAAAGTATGTATTTTATTTTATAAAAGTTGTATTTTGTAGCCGTTATGAGTGACAAACTGTTCTTGTTAGGACTAATTAATGCTTGTTTGATTTGTGACATGAAGTATTGGTGGATGATAAATTTTGGGCAAAATACATTTTGTTTCAAGCTGTTGACAAATGCAACTTATGCAATTGTGTAAGTGTAAAGAAACAAGTGAGCACAAAAAATACACCTCCAGTGCTTTGCCAATGGAAGCATCTCTTGATATGCAAGCATTACTTTAGTAATCCTCTTAGTGGTGGGAAAGTAGTTTAACCGCCGTATCCTTTATGACAGGAGCACAAATGGGGGATCACATTAGCCTTAGGGGCCTTCGGATGGGAGGCCACTCACTCTCTGAAAACTTTCCACCCAGGAAGATTCTCCTCTGGTCCTGTGAACTCAGTGACTCCTGATATGAGTGTGTGTGATAAATAATAGCTATGTGTACTATGATAAGAATAACTGAGTATCAGTGTTTTGACAGAGTTTGTTTTCTGGTCTTTACAGTATAGTAACATAACATTCTTGTATGAAGCCATAACTCATTTGTGGTTTTAGCAGAAATATGACCAAATAACCACATTTCTAAAGATAAACTAGGAAATATTTACTACTCTTTCTTTAAGTGCTATCACGCATACATGCAATGATGAAATGATGAAATAATAAAATGACTAAATGATTAAAGGTCACACATACAACAAACACACAGCAGACTAAACCACAGACATAACACACATACAAATGAACAACACAGATACATACAGCATAGACACATACACATGAATTGTTGTGTGATACTGTGTCACAACAATAATAATTTGGGATTGGGTGGGTGTGTTATAACACAATCAATGAGAGTACATTTGATATTTGTTAAAAATAAAAAAAATAAAAAATAAAGAAAACTATTTAACTGGAATGTCCAGTAAGGTGGGGAAGACAGCACTGATGTGCCCTTCATTATGATGTGCAAAAATATAGTGTAGTAATGGCATCCTGAGCAGAGAATGACATCACACTCCTTCTGTTCTTTGTTTTCATAGCTAGTATGCTATTGTGTGTGTGTGTGTGTGTGTGTGTGTGTGTGTGTGTGTGTGGGAAAGCTTAACCTTCATGATGTCCTCTGGGTCAGAAAGACCCAAATCACTAGCTCTTTGTGGCAGATTGAAGACGCTAAACCTAATTCTACAGCTTACACAGACATATGATGTGTACTGCTGGCACAACAAGGTGTGACTTTGAAACCCGAGGACAACAGGAGGGTTAAAAGGCACATAATAACAAACAAATACATAAAGAAATAATGAATAAAGAAATAACTATTAACAGCACAGACAATTAAAAAACACGCAAAATCATACACAATCAGATGATGCCCTGTGGTGGCATAATTCTATATAATTAAGGACAGGAGGGTTAAGAAGCATTTATTTTGGTCTGAGACGCTGGTGCTTAGTGTGACATCTAGTGGCAGAAAGTCATATAGTATAACTTCATTGTCGGAAGTGGCTGTGGTTGGCCAGTGGTGAGATCTTACAGTCTGTTATGGCCTGGATGCCTTGCCACATGCGCCTGGTATTGCACAGTGATTCTGCATCCTTGCATACAATGTCCTCACTTCCTAATGGCGGGAAAGCTCAGCCCTCGCTTGTCTGGTTTGGTTTAGGCTAGGAGCTATGGATTATCTTTAATCCTTACTTATATTAAATATGTAATATATTTACTTTGTTTCTATCAAAGGTTAATGTCCGGCTCCTACCCTCTTACTTTTCAAGTTTTATTAACATATTACAGTAAAAGCAGATATACAAGTTATATTAAATTCATATTAAAATACAATGCTAAAATGAATAGTATAATGTAAGACATTGTGGACACTTTCTATTGAGCATTAGCTAACCAACATACATAACCAACATAACATACACCATGATGTATAAAGTATTCTTTACCATTTCTGTATCATATGCTTAGGAAATGTTATACCCAAGTTTGAACCTTCATGGTCAACAAGTGATAACATATCCGGGTGACTGCATATTTGTGGTCATCTCCATCTTTGGTTATGGGGAATCACAGCAATAAATACCAACTCTATGACAGCTTCCTGTCAGGAAATACCAAATGAATGAAAAGGAATGCCATTAACACAGAAAACACACAAACATGGAAGTTACAGTAATATGTTAGTCTATAAAGATGGTCTTGCTGTGAATTAGCAGTAATATGGAAAGCTATATTTTAGTTTAAGTTGTATTATTGAGATGATGCATTTGAAATGTACCATTACACATTGGAGAGTAACATGGTTTAATGTGTAAATGTCTTCCACGGAGTGTAGACATCCAGTGTAGGTCCATTATGTGGACTGGTTTTATGTTTACTGATATATAGACAAGAATATATGTGCTTTCAAACCAATACAGTACACCATGGAATCATTGTGTATACAAAAATGTCTCTTCACCAAATGTATGGGCATCTGTGCACAGAACAACCCAAAACAACAGCAAAACCTCAAAGCCATGATGTTCTCTTGGGCTACAAAATTAGGCTTTACTGTGCTGTTGCCATGGTCATTATAAATACCTCTCTGAGATCAGTAGCTAGTTGGTGTCTGAGATGAAGAAGGAAATGGGTAAGCTCTGTGGCACAGAGCTAGTTAGCTCTTATAGGAACTCACACAAACGCACACACACACACACACACGCACACCCACATGCACACGCACACGCACACACAACGCCCCACCATCACCCCTACCACTCCAGATAACAGGCCAGAACAGGGTGTGCACAAGAATTCTTCCAGGGTTTCACAGCAGGAGGCTTAGGAGGACTGTGCACACCCTCCTAAACCTGCTGCTGTCCTCCGGGTCAAATTGACCCAACGCACTAGCTCTTTCTGGCAGATAGAGGGAGCCAATTCTAATTCTACAGCTTACACACACATATGATGTGCACTGCTGGCACAGCAAGGTGTTTGAAACCAGAGGACAACAGGAGGGTTAAAAGGCACGAAACAAAATACATTAATCAATTATTAAATAAATACACACAGCACTGACACTAAAGAGAACTACACAATCAGTCACAATCAGGTAGCGCCATCTGCTGTCAAAACAAGATTTGACGTTTAAACCCGAGGACAATAGGAGGGTTGTGGCACAGACAATATAGAAGAGACAAACCACCTGGAGAATTCTGAATGGGGAAAGTCTGTAATGGCAAATATGATGGTTGGAAGAAAAGAGCCAACTGACAAACCTTAACCTATTTAGCCAATAGTGTGGTTGAACTGACACAAGCCGAAAGTTGAGCATGCATAGTAGTATAGCCTGTGGGAGAAAAGGCTCTTTAATATTTTGGGTCACCACACATTTGAATGATTATGTATATGCAGTTTTTGTGTCCTTGTGGCCATTGAAAGGTACGTAATTAATTATTACGTAAGTAATTAAGGCTCTCTCCCCATTAGTTTAGATACAGTCTTCCTGATAACTGCTGGTTGTGTTACCATGATGTCTGCCGACTGGCCAGACTTATCTTTCAGGACGCTGACTGATCAGTGCCTGGTTCGCCCTTTGCTCAAGTACAACTCTGAACTCTGAACTGACCATGTATATAAGCTAATTTATCCATGTGCATTTTTAGCCAAGGTTAAATTCTGGATAGGCCTTTTACATTCTTTTTTTTCATTATTACTGATTCTTTATTCATTCATTCATTCATTCATTTATTAATTAATTATATAATTCTGTCATTCATTATATTACTAGCCCCAAGTCAAACACAACAAATACATATATTTTTGTACTTTTTCAATAAATATTTTTTAGGAAATATTTGAAGAAATGCTTTTGATTTTCACCCAACTTTCACTGTTAAAAAGTACAATATCATTTCAATCCCTAATTTTCTCTCTCATCACGTGGTCTTGACAAGCACTGTTGTAGTACTCAGACATTACAGCTCATTCCCACTGACATTTTCTTTTGTTACTGTAATAGAAGCCATCAATGTGGGACATTGCCTCAAGGTCCCAAACCATGGACACGCAGAGGTGTGACATGCTCTGATCACTTTTCAATTATCCTCACCTGCTCTGGGATATCTTTGGGTTGCCAGCTTTCCCCTCACTCTATTAACCAAAACCCTGGACGATGCATTCCATAAATCATGTTTTATGTGAGCTACAGTAAGTTTTATGTTACAAAGGTTACCAAAAGAAAAGAGTTAATCTTCTCCTGAAGACACATTATGTTCTGTGTCATATTGTAGACTAATCCTTCTTAATGGATTTACATTCTACAGTATTCTGGGTAGAATGGCAGCTGACAGATTAAATGGAATAGATCTAGATATTTGTCCATTGTTTACACATTTCTCTTCTGTATTTAACCCATTTACCCCACCCCTCCACATACACAGCTTGGAAAGGCTGCCTCTGAGGTTAATTTCCTTTCTCATGGGCAAACTGGCATTTGACATGACTACATCAGTTCTCAGGTTTTAGAGTTTGTATACTGTACCTGTCTGACTTGGAATTCAAAGTGTTCCCCCCAACTACTAATTAGTTTATTTAACCACTGGGCAGTCCCTAGTTTGATTTTGTTTTTGTTTTATTGTGATCTTTTATTCTCATTCTGAACATGTTTTCTCTTTTCATGTTTTTCATCTTTCATGTTTTGTCTCTTAAAAATTAATTAAAAAAAATAGATCTGTCAATATACAATGCAATGTTTGCCACATTGCTTGTGACATTGGGAATTCTAGATAGAATTAAAAGTAAAGTAAAGTAAAAGAAGTAAAATACCATGTCACTATACAGAACCAATCATTGAACTAAATACTGATTTGGAGAAATAAGAATGACTGTCAAAGCTGATTGGTTTGATATCAACAAAATGGACTTGGTTTAGAGCATCCATCACCGAGCACAAATACAAGACAGTGAATTTTCACTAACCAACAAACTGTACTTACAGTAAACCTGACTTGGTAGTGTAACACATAGTTTTACATTAGTATCCATGGACTCTTCTGTATATTGTAGGTTTGCCTGCTGTTTATGGGACAGTGAAGTCAATAAACAAACACTCACTGTTGTTGATGTTTGCACTTTTGCACAAACATGTTCTACTTTTTTATTGACATAAGTAAGTGCCATAAACATTGATTCTCAACTCAAGAAAATTAATTTTGCTGAGTCATGGCAGACTGAAAGATGAGAACAGAAAAGAACATTTGAAGGGAACACAAAAACAAAACCATCATGTACAGCTGAACAAACAAACTGAACTAACGTGGCAGTGTATTCTTTACAGTAACTCCACCATTCGTTTAGATTTGAGCTGTTCCATTGTGGCGCCCCAACGTTTGTTTAAATAATGTACCCTCATGAGGTCTGGTGCCCTCATGGGTGTACGCCTTATGAATTCCTGCTATGCTTGACCCTCTTGCATTCTTTTCCCATACCATATAATATACTGTATGCCCTCCTGCAAGTAATAACGGTTAGTTGTTTTAAATAACAGTGCCTTCTTACAAACGGTTTCAGATTTCCCTTATTATACAGTACATCCTTGTGTTAAAAAAGTGATATGATAAAAAAGTCAGGACATACAGTATTACGTTAAAACAATCTAGAAATCACAATTTTGATATTGTGAAACAATGGCACACACATTGATTTCTCTATCATATATTGACAGAGTATCACACTGTATCACTTTTTGTTATGACACTTATACTGTAAATAATGACTAAATCACAGCACACGACTAGTATTGGGTTCAGTGGACACTGGCCCTGTGGAACATTTTTGGGGCAACTGCCTTGCCCAAGGGCACAGCTGGCATCTGACATGTCTACATATGTTTTCATCTTGATTACTTTTTTTAAATTGCCTGGCTAAGAATTCAAACCGTCAACCCTCAGGCCTCTTTTTTATTGTTTGTTTGTAGTCTTTTATTAAAAAAGTTTGTCATTTCAAAATAACCTACAATACATCTAGACAACTGTAAAGGAATAACGCTTTCTATTCATGGTGGTGTTAGTGCCATACCACTGAAACAAGGGATGTGAATACCCAAAAGGGCAATCTTATATTACAATAGATAACAGCACTAGAGCTCAGATACCAGGAGATAACCAGGAAAGCAATGTGCCTTTAGTTCCAAGCAAGAGTTCAATGTGTTTCACATGGTCATGGTGAATCAGTAGAGTCAGAGGCCAGTGTTTACAAACATAGCAAAAATGCTACACTCTCCTTGAAAGGGTCTGATGTGCACCTGGGGGTTCTTCAAAACAAGTGATCTGAGCTGAGAGGACATGTTTGCAATGAATGTCTAAATCTCCAATAACTGCACATTCAGAACTCACAGCTCTCTAGGTTTGTAGGCTTGTGAGCTGGTACTATAGCTACTGTGACTTCTAATGAGTGCCCTATTGATGTACCCCTGACTGTACAGTCAGATCTGTACATAGACAAAGACTTTATACACCAGCTTTTGGAAAGCATGACCTGGGTACAAAGAAAGTCGCAAGCAATTATGCACTTCTTTTAACAATGTTAAATATATATTAATTATAATCTGAGCAGTACTTAAACAACCATAAACAACATAGAACATAGATGCAAATTTGATCAAATATGATCAGAAAACAAACTGTAACTGCACCGTCCTAATCATAACTTCAAGATCAAATAGAACTATGGTTGCAAGCAACACTGGGCGGGCCCTCTCACCGTCACGCGCGTCGGGGCGTGCCATGGACGCAGCCTTGAATTGTCACGAGATTTGAACAGTTGCACTTCCTGTCACCAGTAGGTGGCGCAATGACTATAACCCCTAAATGACGTATAGGTGTCTTCAGGCTGAGACTGTTATCCAATATGTGAAATTTGGTAGTGATTCCACCATGTTCAGTAAAGTTACAACAACTTCCTGTTTCACGGTGAAGGATGGACACACCTCTAAACAAAATCTCATAAGCTGCAAAGCATAACATCATTTATGTCATGAAGCTAGACTGGAACATGAATATTTTGAATATTGAATATACATGAATGGTTGTCACACAAGGCTTACTTCCTGTTGCCAGTAGGTGGCGCTATAACTATAACTCCTAAATTGAAAGGTGGATGTGCTGAGACCGAGACTCTTAACCATTATCATAAATTTTGTATTGATATGACAAGGTACAGTGAAGTTACAACAACTTTCTGTTTCACGGCGAAGGATTGACACGCCTTTAAACAAAACCTCACAAGCTTTACAGCTTGGCATCATTAATGGCATAAAGCTAGACTGCAACACAAACATTTTTAGTAAATCAAATAATTTATGTCAAACAAGGCTTATTTCCTGTTGCCAGTAGGTAGCGCTGTAACTTCAAGTTAATATTGGCATATACATTAGTTCAGGGCTGGACCCTTATCAATCTATTAAAGTTTGGTTCAGATGTGTCCAGAGGAGCTACAACAATTTGATGTGTCATGGCGAAGGATTTGACTTTGCTGCCAAGCCATGGACAGGCCGTGGAAAGAAAACTCACAATCACCATATCATGTTATAACCCATGTCTTGTGACTATTCGGAGATAGTATTGAAGAAGATATGGCAAACTCTCTAGTAGCAGAACACTACAGAGTAACACTTGACATTTCCTGTTGCCAGTAGGTGGCGCTATGACTATGCGTGAATATTGTCATATGGGTGTCATCAGGGTTGGACGTTTGACAATATTGTACAGTTTATTGCGTGTGTGAGCATGTACACTGGAGGTATATGAATATGATGTTTCATGGCGATTCCTCAATATTCAACGCCACACCAAGGACACACCCTTTATCAAACAATCATAGTTTGTACAACTTTTAATTATCATGGTCTTTACAACACACACGGACAATTTCAATTTACTTAGATTAAATCTCTAGGAGAAGTTTGTTAAAATACATAGTATGTAAATGGTAAAAATAGGCCTCAAAATGGCCAACTTCCTGTTAGATTTAGGGAATGGCTCCAAGAACCTTTTGTGTGCGACTGTATACAATACATCTACAGAATCTTCGTCCATGTAGGTAAAGCAGGAAGCGAGGGCTGCTTTGTTAAAGGGTCACTTCCTGTTGCCAGTAGGTGGCGCTATAACTATAGGTGAATATTGGCATGTCATTGTGTTCAGGGCCAGACCCTTATCAATCTATTAAAGTTTGGTTCAGATATGACAATGTACAGAGGAGCTACAACAATTTTATGTGTCATGGTGAAGGATTTGAATTTGCCGCCAAGCCGTGGACAACGCTGGACAACGCTGGTTAAACGAAAACTCACAATGATCATACAGTGCCATCAACCATGTCTTGTGATTATTCTGATATAGAATTGAAGAGGATATCACAAACTGTCTAGTAGCAGAAGCCCACAGCAAAAGATTTCCAGTCGCCAGTAGGAGGCGCTATAAGTTTAAGTGAAATTTGGCATAGAATTGTCATCAGGGCCGAAATATTGTCATAACTGGAAAGTTTGGTTCATATCTGAACATGTACACCAAAGTTATAACAACTTCCTGTTTTACGGTGAGTCATTGATTTTCCAGGCAACACCACAAACACGCCCATCAGTGAAAACTCACTGTTTGTATAACTAATCCCCATAGTGTTTACATGGCACAGAGCAAATTTGTAGTTGATTGCATTAATTTCCTAGGAGGAGTTCGTTAAAGTACGGAGCTGACAAATCGCCAAAAATGGCCGTTCCATTCAAAATGGCCGACTTCCTGTTGAGTTTAGAGACTTACTCCAAGAGACTTTCTTGTACAACTGAATGTGTTATATATGCCACAGATGTTTTGTACATCTTGGTGAAAGTGATCATGCGTGCCACTTTGTAGGGGGCGCTAGCAAGACAATTTGCCACGCCCATGCACGACATCCAAAGAATCTAAAATGTTTTGCCCAGAGACATGTCTCTACAAAGTTTGATGAATTTTCGTTCAAAAGTACGATCAAACTGCAGAAAAATAAAAATAATCCGAGCAGTTTCAAGAGGGCTTCGCACACAGTGTGTGCTCGGGCCCTAACTATCAGCGCAACAGAAATATGGATATGCCAGCAACTTGCAGAATCCTTTTTGTTTTCTTTCTAAAATGGTGGCACTCACATTCGAGCTAAATTCATCTCATTGTCATAGCATATATAACACTAGTAATTTGTTATTGATATATATATATATGTACAAACAAATAGATATATGTACAAACCTGAGCAAAGAATTGTCACTGTCATTGTGTGTTTGTATAACAATGATGATAAGTCTTCTGTGGACTGCAATGATCTTGCAATTATCTATTGGTTTTCATTCTCTAACAGTGGCTGTAGTGGGTAGTATTTAAACACCCCCTAGAGTGTGTGAGTGTGTGTGTGTAACTGGGTCCGTGCTGATCGGGATGCAAACCTGGCTCCCCGTGTAGAGTGCGGATGCTCTACAAGACACGCTAAAGCCCAATGGGTTCTGCCGCGCGTTGCCAGAGCATCCGTGAGGCGTCGGAGAGTGAGATTGGCGTAATTTAACTGCACAGCACTACATGCTACATGTGAGTGCATCAAGCACACTCACAACACTAAGCGATTGCAAGGATGTATGCATCTCCACATGCTGAGAGCCAATCTACAGAGTCACATGACCACCCACAGACTGTGCTTCTCTCTCTGTCTCTCTCAATTAAGACGCACACATGTAAACAAATACGGGCGAGCGCACACACATACACATGGGGACACACAGTGACACACCTTAAATGATGACTGGAGGATGACTCTGCTGTTTGATGATGACTCTGCTGTTTGCGTCAGCAAGAATGAGCGACAGGGTACAGCGTTTGTATTTATGCATCTGCATTACATGGAAGGGTTTTGTTAATGGTGGAGATTCTAATGGGCCCAGGAGATTTACCCTCCACACAGACAGCTTATAGATGATCCTGTGTTCCATCTTAAAGACAGATAACCATTCTTAGCCCCAAATCCTCTGCACACATCACTACAAACCATGCTTATTTTCTGTTTGGTGTTTTTGCCAAATTTGATCCTGTCAGTGCTATTGACATAACAAGGTACTGACAGTGCTATATAAAAAACCTGAGTCATAGCTAATTAACTGACCCTTTTCATAGTTCCATAATAGAGAGAACACTGCTGTAGCTCATAACAACAATCATGCCAATTCAGTATTCGCAATTTATTGGTGTACTAGAACAGAATGTAATTGACTACGCCTGTGTTAACCATAATATGACACCTCTGTGGAAAGGGTCCTTTGTTTCAAAGTCACCCTTTCATCACCTTGCTGTGCCAGAGGGTGGCTTTAAAGGTAACTGATTCCCAGATGTTTGTTCTAGTGGTAGGTTTGAACAATAATTTAAAAAGACAGTATCATTGTGCATTTAACCCTCCTGTTCTCAAACTCAATATCCTCTTTTGACCGAAGATTGCGCCATCTGTTTGTGTATGATTGTGTGGTTCTCTTTAGTGTCAGTGCTGTGTATTTATTTCTTTATTTCTTATTAATTACAGTATTTCTTTATGTATTTTGTATTGTTTTTGCCTTTTATTTACCCTCCTGTTGTCCTTGGGTTTCAAACTCACACCTTGCTGTGCCAGCAGTGCACATCATATGTCTGTAGAGCTGTAGAATTACAATTGGCGCCTTATATCTGCCACAAACAGATAGTGCATTGGGTCAGTTTGACCCGAAGGACAACAGGAGGGATATGTACATGTACACACATGCAAGTACACACAAGTGGAGGGTTCTGATTACTATTGTAATATTAAAACACAATTTACCATACTGAATTAATTGCACTTTCATCATTACACTGAAAACGTAAAATGTAATTTTTCTGGAAACATATTTATGAAGCAACAAAGATACTGCATCATTTTCAGAGAACATAGAACAAAATAATCTGTTACTCCTTGATGTGGCTACACCTATTGTCTAGTATCTCCAAATGTGAACCTTCAGAAGTTAAAAAAAGATTATTAAATAAAATTACTACATTATGAAATGTAATGCCAGAGCATGATGTTGTGGACATTAATGCTCTTGGCTGGTCCTGAGAGACTCAGTAAGAACAGTAGAAGCCGGAATAAGCATTCTTTTATATGGAATGTGTGTATTCATTATTGATTTAACTGGTGGCCATTTTGACATCCTTTCTTTTATTAGGCTACTTGCTTAATTTGTTGTTGCTTCAGTTTAATTTTAGATTTTCAAAACACTGAAACTTTGCATGCTAGGTGTTTATTTTAATATTACTTTCCCTATACCCAAATATATTGCACAGGCTACGCTCACTTGCTTCCTCCCATACAACCTAATGCAGACAAAACAAACACCATGCACTTTTGCAAACAGTACCCTATGCTACGGGTTGGAGGGTCGGTTTGGTTCCCACACGGACATCAGGTTATTAAGAATGGCAGTATTCCTGGAATTTCCCTCCACTTTACTGAGCGGTACAGTTAATCCTCATCAGAAGTTTATAAAACCCTGGGAGAGGAGCAGATAGAGGAGGTGGAGTAGAGAGAGTTAGGGAGGGGTGGCAGAAGATAAAGGGTGAGAGAAAGTGAGGGGTGAAGAAGGGGAGATAGGTTTGGAGAACGTGGGTTGTAAAAGAACACCAACACCCTTATCCTTTTTCTGGGAAACACTATATTGTATGAGTCACTATGCATGTGCAGGCTTGATCAAAGTGTTTTCACATGCAACAATTGAATAGATTCATCTGTTATGGCTAATACAATATAGTTTATCAAGTGTTTACTTAAAGGTTGTCATTTAAAATGTGGAATGATGTCTTTGCACACACAATGGAAACTATATTTCCCATTGTGTTTGTCTATTATCATTTTGTGAATTAGATTTATTTTACAAGATCAATATTGTTATGCAGTGATAGAAATCTGATGTCAATATTTTCGAATGCAATACATACAGATTGAATTCTTATATATTTATTATATATGTATTATTTAGAATGTGAGACAGGCCTGCTGTTTTCATGCTTTTGATAAGAATATCTGTGCACAAATCAAACACACATTCTGGATTCAATATGAAGGGGAATTCAATTTGACTGCTCACTCACTGCATTCATGATCTACTTAAATATATGTATATAACGTTAGAATTAAAAAATAAAGACAGGTATCTTTGTCTCAAGTAAGCTGTAAACAAACTAAAATATTTCTTGAGTAAAGTAAGTAAATAGTGGTTAGTCTAAAAATGTCCCCGCCAAACAAATGAGTGCTGTTAATGTATTTAGGTATTATCTTTTTTCACTAAATAAAGGTATTCTAATGTATTGTAATTTATTTTGTAGAGTAACAAAGGTAGTCACAAAATTGTAAAATGATCAAGTCTATATTAAACATGTAAACAGAACATTTTATATAAGTGCAAATTCCAAGGAATACAATAATAAAGTATTTCTACATAGTTGTCATCATTGATGGTGTGTATATCAGAAGGGCAACCGTTCCTGGCTTGTATCACCTGGGAACATGGCGTGCAGGTGTTACATGTAATCAGTAGGTGCTAGGTAGACAGGTTGGACCAATTTTTTGCAAACCAGAGATGCGGTCTGTTAACTGACATGTCAATCAGGACACATGCTTCACTCTACGACACAGGTCTATTTGTTAACAGTGTCCAAATAAGGGCAACACACACACAAATACAAAAGTGGATAGTAAAAGGAAAGAGCATATATCAGCACATTCCCAAACGTTCTTGTCTTCTTGTCATGATGTGCGAACCCAGTACAGTTTAGACTGGGCTGTGAACTAAATCTGTTCATCAGACTCTTAATGACCACCTTAACCATTAAAAACAACAAAACATGGTTAGTTTCACATTTTTATTGTTCATGATACTGAAAGCATTTAGCTAATACAAAAATAAAATCACCTTTGCTTGGCCAAAAAACATTGGTTTCATGGGAATCCAAAAACATTTTGATCAGCAGGGCAGTGAGTTACTAACAATATATTTTGAGGGGAGGTAGGGCTCACCTTTGGACTTTCATAATAAACAATCTTAAAACTGATATGTGCTATGACACGTAATGCTGAAGCTAAAACAAAGCCTGTGAATTATATAGTATAGCTACCGTTTAATTGAATTGTGTAAATAACAGTGGAAGACATTTCAGGTTGTCAAAACAGGCTTTCTGTATCTGAGATACATTAAAGAGGGGGAAGGCATTGTGTTGTTGAACCTGGTCTGGGAAATGCCTTGTACTTGGTCTGAGCTTAATTTCCAACTACATGCGATCAAAATCAAATCCTTCTGGTTAATACAGTAATTTTGAATGGATGGGATGTGTTCTACCTTTCAAAAACATGAAAACATCAATTACTTCAAGTAAAACAATGATAAAAGCAACACAATTAATATTATAAAATAATTTGTGTAATAGCAGTGATACACAAGAAGGCCACAATATGAAGCAAAAGGTAGCTGGGATTGTTTTGGCAGAAACTTGGTAGCCTATAACAGTTGGACTGTTTGACCAGACAGTAATTGGGAGGGGTTTGAAGAAAGTCTCCAAGTCAAGTATTATAATTATCAATCACCTAAAGGTTAGAGCTATAAAACATTACAAATAATATATAAATGTAAATATAAATTTATAAATAATAAATCAGTGTAAAACTGTGTATGAGCTATCAGTTTTTAAAATGTAAAACAAGTTAAAATCTGTTGTGTTAAAGCTGAAATCATTAATGTGATACAGTGATTTTTCTGTTCAAAATAATTATTTGATTTGTGGCAACACAATACAGACATTCTGACATTTTTCTGAGATATTTAACACAGAGCAACAATAAATGTGAGTAACTGGTCAACCTACCATAGCCTATTATGCATCTGAACGCTAACCAAAGAGATTTGGACCTGTGACAGCCATTTCTGTTGTTCCAAATGAATGTTCCTCACCAGAGACTGAGACAAAGTTTAGAAATTATTAATAGCAGCTCTATTTGTAAGATGGCATACATCAAACATGTATATATTGCATGCATGTGGCTTTGACATCCAACCACTGTTAGCACATTTAATCTACATGGAACCGAATACCCAAAACAACCCAAACGAAATTCAGCTAAATACCCTGAAGCGTCCTGAAGCGTGACAGTGTTGAATCCTAAAATGAAATACAAATTTTCATTCTTACCATTAAAACATGAAAAGAGATTGAGACCAAATGTTCTACACATTTACAAACATCTGTTGTCACTAAGCAACATACAAGCAAACAATAAAATCAAACACGATATATAGAAGAATACAGTATATACTAAAATCACTGGATTGGTGAGGACATTCAAGCCAGCGAAGTGTACCATATAATAAAGATTATTTACAGAGCATATACAGTTGTCCAGAAAGACCATGTTTGTAATCCCAAACATGCACATTATACACACTATTTATATGCTTCATTTATGTAGATGTGGAAAGGTTCTGTAAATGCTGTTTACTTTGGCTGGGTGCATTATAACACAAAATATTTTATTTCAGTTAACAGGCACAGGAGAGTCTAGCTGTAAGAAATGTTAATTACTGGTGTTTAGCAAAAGTTGAGCCCACAAACAAGAAATAGTGTTGATACAGACCAACTGTGATTGAAATATTACTCCATTGAAGTACTATGAGTGATATTCCCAGTGAGAAAGGGTTTGTTTTCAAAATTCTATTGATAACATGGCCTACAAGTCTATACCAATGGTTGAAGGGACATTGCAATCATATACATAGCAACGAGTGCAAGTGTGAGAGGGACACTGCTCTCGTCTATTCTATCTGAAGTTCTCGGGACACTTGAATGTGATCATCATTTTAAAGTGAATGACAAGATTATTTATGCCATCCTAAGGCACCAAAAATAGGGAAAGCTAAATATAAGTTAGTAAAATTGTATTTGAAAAGGCACATTTAGTCTGATCCCTCAAGAATAACTAGTATGTTAGTGCTTTTGATTTTTGAAATGACTATTTGACAAACATGACCAGAATGGTGGCCCCATGCCTATATGATCAGACCTTATCAGTAGCAGTTACTTTTGAAGACTGCTTTCAAGGAAAAGTGGATTTTACATAATATGTAATTTTTGGTGTGTTATATATATAGTAAGAAATATAGTCTTACTCATATAGTAAGAAAATATATTTGCAATAGTCAGAACATACATTACCTTTGAATGTATGTTCCTAGTAACACACATATTTTCTTTATATTATATATACACTTTCTGTTTTCTTTCTGTATGGAAAATAATAACATTCTTGATTTAACTGTACGATCAAAAGTGTGCGTAATTCTGTTTAAAGTATGAAAAGATAAAAATAGCTGGTATAAATAGCTGGTATAGTCAATTCCTCAAGCACTGTGTACAGCATTGAGACCAATCCACACTTTTTCACCATACGTTTTCCTGAGATCTAAAATTATATAAATCTGTGGAAATTCACATTGAATTTAAGATTAAATTTACAGCCCTATGGTTTTCTGTGGGAACTGACCAATGGCCCTCATCAAGCACAAATTAACGAGAATGCCAACTGATGTCAAAGATCTGTACAATACTTGTTAATTTCAGTAAATACACCTCACTTCATTATGTACATTCAAACATTATAAATAATTATAATCAGTGTATCAATTACTGATCCCTCTTCTCTTCCTGGCATTCCAGGTTGTTGGGGTGGGGGGGTGGCGGGAGGGGTAACACATTTACACATACGCTAATTATTGTTTTAGGGTGAACGATTCCTTTAATGTATATCCAGTTTCTCTGTGCCAGTAATACTGAACTCCCATCCACACCTGCTGGCTGGCTTTATGTATGCAGATGCAGTCCTTTACAGACAAGACTAGAAAGATTGCTTCTCTGGGAGTGTGGCGCTAGCAAGGTCAGAAACTAGGGACATTTCTCAGAAACATGCAGTGTGTCTGTCTGCTAGACGTGATGTGTCTGCGTTTGCGTGACTCAGATCTGACGACTAAAATCAGCAGCGAGCCTGAAGACTTTGGCAAAGTTTGTGATTGCTATTCTGTATACCCTGATCACATAGCCCACTTGGATGTGATTATGTGTATCATATCAATATTAAAATATTGCAAAAAAAAAAAAAAAAAAAAAAAATTCAAGACAAGCTGCTTTAACTTAAGCGTCGAGAGAGCATCAAGAACATTCATTTTTGTTTTTTAAACAACTCTTGACAAAGGATGTAGACTATTTTGACATGAAACCTCAACCAAATGAAGTTGTTTAACGTACTGCTAAATTCTGGTGAATTATTTGAGTTAGGCTGCCAAGAAACACTGTATTTCTGTGCTGACACAAGTGTGGAGACAACTGCCTGTTCCAGGTGTCTCCTTCACGTTTGGGACTCACTTTGGGACAGTTCTTTGCAGGTTAAAGGTCAGGTTCAGCGGTGTGTGTTAAACAAGACGAGGAGGTCTACATCCATTGCAGCATGTATTGTAGGCATGTTATGGAGGGGTCCTGGTCCACATGGAGGACCGCACATCTGAGTGAACAATGTTCCCAGTTGGCGGGGTTATCAGCATAATGTGAGGTGGGGGTGGGGTGTGGGAGTTGGGGTGAAGGGGGGGGTTGTGGGACAGTCGCAGTCTTGTCGGGAATTTCGGAAGTTCGGGAAGGGAAAGGATGGATGGATTTAGTGTTCACCGGAGCCGGAGGAGTTGGAGATCCAGTCCAGCGTGATGAGCGACAAGCTGCCAACCATAAATATGACTCCCACAATCAGGAAGACCAATGCCTGAAATTAGGAGACACTGGGTTGGTGGTGTGTTTAGAGTCTCAAACATCAACACTGAACTGGGGCCAAAACATTTCTTTGGGTAGTGAGCCTTTAATGTATCCATAACATCTGTGTATTAGCATAGTACTGTTTTCCTGTTTACACTCACCCCAATCTTTTGTGGGGAGCGGAATGGCACTGACTTGACCAGGCGGAGGTAGAAGGCAGCAGGTAGGATGAAGATCAACATAGTGGCTGCAGAGGAGCCTGCAATTGGAAGAAGAACCCTATTACAATACCTGTTTTAATCAATAAAGCGTAACATGCCATTTCGCTTGTCAAATTGTTTGAAGACAACTGAGGACCATACTTTTTTCTATTTTAAGTGTGCAATCCTAGGTTTCTTGTACCATTTATTGTACAATTGTTTATGCAAAAATGAACAACCTTCCTAAATGTTTATATAATATAAACAATATAATAGTGTTGGCATATCATCACATCTTAATATGTCTCTATAAACTGTGCCAACTCTTATCTCGCTCAGAAACCTATATAGGTCTCTTTTTCAGGGTGGCCTGCATTCATTCGGTGTCTTATTTCCTGCCTGCTTGCATTCTATAATTTGTGCTCTCTATCTTTTCTATTCCTGCATCTAGCCTCAATCTACTGCCTCTCAATTAAAGGACATGGACTATTTTATACCGCACAGGCTGTGTTCTTGTGCTGGCAACAAGAATCAAGCCTAAGAAGTCACACCAGACTCATGTGACCACATGATTAACATACTGCTGCTTTAAGCCACTGTTCTACCATGAGTTTTCTAAATAACTAGCTACCCAGCAATGCTAATCAGCAGTGGACGTATGGTGAAATAGTAAAACTGTGGCACATTGTACAACTTTGTGTTGTACAATACAAGCTTGTGTTTGTTGTTATTGTATTTGTAAAGTTTGGCAAAGTTTTTTAGAACAGAACAATAAAGTTAAATAATAACAAAGTCTAGACTCACCGATAAAGCCGAATATATCTCGGATGGTGGGGACGAATATGACCAGTATGTTGGTGAAGGCCAGAATTGCCATAGCAATAAGAAGGTGACGTGTCCAGCTGAAATCTCGTCCGCTGAACAACAGGGTTGTAATTGAAGAACGAATCTATAAATAAAAATGTTTAACAATGTTACACTTCATGATGTGCATCTGAAAAGTGGTATAATACAACAAAGGAGTTCTCGTTTCAGTGCGTTACACATATTTAATGTGTGTAGCTCTACACACATTTAAATATTAAAAATAAAGTAGAAACTAAACAAAGAGGTATTAAAATTCAAATGTCTACAAAAAAAGTGCAGTACAAGTATGCAGTAACCCACTAGAAATACTATTAGAAAAGTATTTGCACCTAATCCTCCAATAGCACCTGAATATGTTTGGACAATATTGTACTATAATGCTGATTCACTCTGAATCCTCTTAATGTATTGTAAACCAACTCCTACACAAAATCAGAACAGAATGACAGAAAGTCCCGACTCAATAAAACAGGAAACTCACTCCAAGAACATTTGTACCGTAATTATTTCTTTAAGTGACAATTATTTTTCATGAAAATTACACAAAAACCTTTCCTTGCAGGAGAAAATAAACATTAATTCACAATTTGCCCACACATATTAATTACAGATAACATAAGATTTTTTAAATACAATACAAACAAAAGAGCAAAAACTACAGATGATGTTTGAAACAGTTTGTATATACCAGGCGTGCTTAAATGCTAGACTGAACCTGGGGCTAATTCCAACACTGAAGTGTGTCAAGTGTTATAGGGGGAGGGGGTGTGAGAGATTGTGTTTCTGTTTGTGTGTTTGGAGAGAGGGTAAGAGGGAGAGAAGAATTGAAAGAGAGCAGGAGAGATTTAGATGAGGGCAGGAGACATTAAAATGGGAGTGTACTCATAAAGTATGGGGTTGCTAAGTGCCATGGCTAGCCGCCAGCTAAGAGGCTAGGTAGCTTAGCCATGGGCACACTGCTTTAAAGCCCACTAGGTATAAGGTCACTGGTATCATGTAAAGCAGTGCTGTAGCACGCATGCCGTGGGAAGAGCGTCTAAGGATGCACAGGGCTTGTGGCAGTCATTTTTACCAGACACTCAACCCATGTAATGTAATGGTACCATAGGATTGCATCAGCCGTGAGTGAAAAGAAGGCGGGCCTTGCTGGCTGGGGGTGAAGGGCATAGAGGGGTGTGTCAAAATGACTGTAGACACTACCAATGATAATTATTTCCTGCCCTTGAACTTCCTCTTTATAGTATAGACACTAGCTACAAGCGTAGATTACAGACATAAAGTACAACTGCTCAGGTTGTTGCTATGTCAACTCCTAAAAAATGCTGAATTGTACAAAATGAAACATTAAAGTACCTTCAAGAAGCCATGTAGAGGGTTTATGAGAAATACAACACAACACTGCTGTCTATAACAGATATGTAAAATCATAAAAGTTTCCAAAACCAGTTTACCATCTTCCTATCTTGATTTATATCCAGAAAATTCACAGCACAATAAATACCATGAAGATATCCCTTTAAC
Organism: Aphredoderus sayanus; assembly: GCA_027564795.1. Lineage (NCBI taxonomy): Eukaryota > Metazoa > Chordata > Actinopteri > Percopsiformes > Aphredoderidae > Aphredoderus > Aphredoderus sayanus. The sequence goes on from JAODUG010085833.1 coordinate 20,263, forward strand.
TGTTGTCTAAGTGACACGGGTAACATTTGTTAAAGGGGTGGGTGGGGGGCAGGGTTGGCACGACTACATATGCACCATCCATCCCGGTTGCCAAAGAAGTGTCACTTCCAATGCCCAAAACCACGTTCTCTCCTAAAGGAATGACCATAAATGTAGAAGCTCCTAAGTTCTACCCTCCTACACCAAGTATAGCATTAGGACAGTCTACAAAACTAGTGCCTGAACGAGACATTTCGCATCAGAACGGCAAACTATCCAGCACCCATCTGCTACTCAACACAAGCCTTTGGTCCATGCCCTGAGATATTTGCACTCTAGACATCTTGGCAACGCCCGTCAAACCTGCTGGATTAGTCATTACTTTCATAAATTAATGAGGTGTGCCCCTTGATGCAAACACACTGTACTAACTACTGAGATGAGGAAAACTTACTCACTCACACAAATAATTAAAAAAGAGTATCAGTACAATTAATCACTGTGTTTATCAAAGCCTAAAACTATTCAGCGCCAAAGTGCTACTCGTTACGAAACATGAGGTGCACCATGGGATGTTTGCACACATTTGAGGCACTGTTTGGTCTAACAGAGCACCCCATTTGACCCGGCAACCTTGGTGAAATATGTGGCAAGGTGCAGTGGCAGTTTTGGACAACTGGATGCATGTAATCACACGTTTTCCAACATATCTATTGTTATCATCACAATCTGTACAACATATGTAGAGTTTATTGTATCTTCTTTGTTGTGTTTTACTGTATCGCCTTGTGGCTATTGGAGGAGTGAACCTGTTGACAGCTGGAGATGCCTCCAGCAGCCATTTCATTTTGTGATAGATCCTGGTAGACCTCATGACCTGGTCCTTATTACGGTTTGAAGTCTGTTCCACCCATCCAGTGATGGCACACACACATGCACACACAAACTTCCCTTCTGGAGCCAAGGATATAAGCCAATGTTAATCTCTAGCTGAGGGATACTGACATGTTTCTGCCAAGTGAAGGTCAGGGGTATGAGTCCTAAATGCCATGTCTGCATGAACCCAGGCCGGGACACTTGGCAGAGATGGTGTGTGAATGAAGAGCTCTTTTGATCTGATGTTTTTAAAGCATCCAAATTGTTTAAGCTCCTATGTGTCAAATCTCCCAGCTACAGTTGCCATGGGTTATACTCCTAATCAAATTATTTGTTTCTAGAACAATGGAAAGCATAAGATATTAAAATGTTTCACCTGGCTTGGAACAACCACTGTATCTCTGGATGATTTCAAGTATTCCAGCATTTTAAAACCTAATTTTGAGCAGGGTATTGTGCAGTGCTAATATATATACCCTCAATATCACCCTCATAGCCTCAATAGGAGCATTCAAATGTCCTAAAACGTCATAATTCTAAAAGACTACTTTACAGTTCAGCAGAGCTGTAACCCCCATACTTGTGAATGTGGTGCGGGCACTGTATGTCATGGGGGTGGGAAGCAAATCAAACATTAGACTCTAAAATCCAATGCAAATAAAGAAATGTTTGCATTGTTTCTCTCAAATGTAGTATGTATCTATTTTCACTGTACTTGTGTAGTCTGTTGATCAAAAAAGCCATAAAGATGTTACTTGTTGTTACTCAAGTTACTACATGGACACAGAATTGATCCACCAAATGCTAGCTGAGCCACACAGTGCAGCCTTCTATATTTCTCTCTAGCTCTCTCCATATCCAAATTGACTGGGCGTGTCTGTGCCCCTCTCTTCCTCCCTCTTCATTTTACTTTATACCCTCCACCACCAATCCATCTCCGCTGTTGAACGTTTGATGGTTACACCCCCTTTTCCTGTGGCTACACCTATATGCTGAGGTGAAGGTGAGGGTTTTTCCATTGTCCAGAAAGGGTCTCCTTCTCTATCTCTCTTTGTGAAGTGGAAGTTTACAGTAGAGACAAGGGAGAGAGAGAGAGAGAGAGAGAGAGAGAGATGAGATGAGAGAGAAAGAGAGAGAGAGAGAGAGAGAAAGAGAGAGCGAGAGAGACAGAGATCAGTCTGTTCTGTGTGTGTGTTGTATGTGTGTGCACTCAGGTTGTATTTTGCTTCTCAATTGCTGCAGTAAGCCTTGCCCCAAATTTAATTTGCTCCCCTATTCTATGTCCATTACTATAGCTCCCTCTGGTGGCAACCTGTTAACATCTACCTATAATAACCTCAAAACATGATTAAACCTACATTATCAAGCTAACTGCTTCTTGTGTTGTGAGCGTGCATATGCATAAAGGTACTGGCCCATTGGCCATTTGTTCTCCCAATGTAAGTGGGCCATGACAAATTTAGCCCATGCCTATGTATGGGGAAATGAAAGAACATGCGTGTGAGAGTGCATGACTCAGCAGATAGGTGTCTTGTCTATGTTCATCAGATACTGTGTGACTGGGTTCCATTCCCAGAGGTGCCACTAGGAAGAGCAAGACACTGTCACTAAGTGGAATGTTTTACATGCTAAAAGTTATTTTAATAAGTGAATGCAGATACTTTTTAATCAGGTATTCAAAGTTTTGAAATTATCTTTTTGTTGATATATTTAAAGTAGTTTATAGTAGTATTATCTTCTTATCTTCAATATGTATATGGAAGTATAGAGTGTATGTCTTTTGCGTCATGGTGTTGGTTGTCCACAAGTTAAGAACTTGGGCCATATTCTCTGTGTATGCACGTACAGTATGTGTGATTTAAAACAGGTGGTGGAGGTGTTTATGACCTCTTTGTGTGCCTTCTGTATACCATGGCATTTCAGATGAGGACAGAAATAAGGCTGAACAGTGCATGCTTTTACCAAAGTGCCAGGAAAATAAAAATACAGCTCCGTCAAGACTAACGCACATCTGACTTAGCAGAGCAACACAAAGCCAGTCTGTAAGCAAAATGAGACAGACGTAAATCTAGGCTTGCACACAAATCAAGTTACGTAGGAGAAGTGTTGTTTATAATTACTCAGGCAGGAGCCGGACATAAATGCGAGGAAGGTTGGACGTGGGACATAGAGAAACAGAGGAGGGTATGTTTGCATGTATATGACAAATGCTTACAAGTGGTTTATGACTGAATAAAATGTATGACCTATATTACATTAGGGTTTATTTTTCAGTTATTCTGTCTACCTTTATTGCCTTGATAATTATGGATGCGATTTGGTAAAAGGATGTGCATCACCCTATCAGAACAGCACTGATACTATTCCATAATGTGGATATAAACTGTGCGTCATCCTATCAGAACAGCATTAATACTATTCCATAATGGGGAACAGCACAGATTAGTCCATAATGGGGGTGTTCAGTACTTACAGGGAACAGCACTATTGGTACGGTCAGAGTGACAGCTGTCAACACAGCCAAACGCACCATCAGCAACATGGTGTCAAACCTATACACCTTAATGAAGGTGTGGAGTAACTCTGGCTCTACGTTACCTATAGTGAGAGAGAGAGAGATGTAGATGTGGATACAGTTACATTAAGGTTTATTTTAAATATAACATCATGTAGTTATATTTCTGTCTATAATTCAGAATCAACAATGTTGTGATAATGGCATAAGATATTTTATATATATTACTTCTTTATGCATTTTTTTGTGTGTCATCACTGATATCACAAAAAATATCGTGTGTGTGTGTGCTTACTATAAAATGTGAGGTAGCCAAACAATGCTGAGAGCATGTACATGATGAGCATTGCACATATCGACAGGTTGGAAACCTTCTGCATTGTCTTCCGAGAGCGACTGTAAAAGGTACACACACACACACACACACACACAAAAAGACAGTTTTTATGTTGAACAACATAGACTCCAATGTGAACGCATGTACATCTGGCTATAGTTTACTAATACAAAACTGCTTGCTATTAATTAATTGAAATAATTAATAAGGCGTATAGGCAAATGTTAGCTTTCTCTATGCTCTCAATACACCAATACATGTCTGATGGTAGAAAAGCTCTGACTGAGCTTCAACACAAACAAATTATTTGCATAGTTTTAGGAGACTTATAATGTTTGTACAAGCCCATACATTGTTAGAGCTACTGCCCACTGAAACTATTCTCAGACTCAGGAGGAATACCTGTTGGTAGTGTGAAGTGTATGCATGTATGGCTTTTAGACAGAACAACTCACTTTTTCAGTTCACTGTAGATAGGAAGAATTTCAGGATGGCACACAAAGGCGAATGCCAGGATAGGCACAGTGTACGCCGTCTGACAAAATACACAATGGAACTTTTAATACCAACACATTTGCACATTTACTTTACTATATTTCCCTTCTTTACTTTAATGCCCCCTGTTGATCAAATGGGTAATTGCAATGGCACATACAGTACTTCTCTGAATGAACAGACCCTAGTGCACATTATAACTGTAGGACAATACACAACTGCTACAATAAACCTAAATAATAACGTTAAAGTAAACCTACAGTATATATACACAATATAATGTTAAAGCAGTACACAATGCAAAATTATTTCAAAATAGATATAGATATAGATTACAAATTCAATGGATGCATCTATTGAAAACCCTCCTTTGTAATAGTTATAGGGTTCATCCCTGTCTGTGGTTATACATTATCATAAACATAACCATTCCTGTTTCCAAATATGTCCATGTACTGTAGGCTCCACCACACACGTCCAAACAAAGATGACACACCCTAAAAGCCTCCACCTTTTTCAAACATGTTCTTAGCCAAGTATTTCCACTTGCTCTGAGTTTGTTCTTCTAATTCACTAGATCTTATCACACGCCATAATACCTGAATGCATTTACAAATGCATAGCTATGCATGGTAAATTGTTTTAGTGGTGACCACGGTTTAAATGCGTAGACACTTAATGTAGGAAAGTATCATGTTTCTTGAATATTGATGCATGCTAATAATGTGATTTGTTACACCTACACTCTTTCTGCACTTGTGTCTGGGGTGAAGAAGCCTTTAGGTACAATGCTACATACAAACATTTGATTTCTTTCTTTACCAAATATAAAAATATACTTTATATCTTTACCAAAACCAGTTTCTTTATATAGTATTCTGACTCAGCACATCCTGCAGTCACACCCTGGATTAAATTGAATAATTCACGCACATAGCAACACCAACTGCTGACTAGCTTTTCACTTGGGTGTTTCCTCTGAGAACAGAAGTTCTGAAGTTTGGTCATGATGTTGGCCATGACGTTTGTCAGGAGGATACAGTAAGTGCAACTCACAGTTTCTTTGTCATTAACATCCATTGTTTATCAAACACTGAGGCCACAAAGCAACGCTTTTCAAAGCTGATTACCTTGTATATTGGTAGTATGTATTGTACATCATTTGTCAATACTCATGTTTGTACCTTAAGTTGTTTTTAATACCCTCTTCCACACGATCCGCTATGACCCAATCCTCACTGCCCGACCCGAAAGTATATGTTTTGATTAATCACTTGAACCCAACCCGACTCGCAAACTGACAACTTTAGCCTGTATAGTGATGTCATCCACATCGTAGAGTGAGAGAATATTTTCCTATTTAATTTCAAAAGCACATTTCAAAAGGGACAGACCGGTGTAGACAACAAGGTTTTGCAGAGCCACCTTATAGGCTACAGCAAAGTGAGCACTATTTCATTTTTTGGCTGTAGGCATTATTTTAGAATTATACTATATATTGATTCCAAGGCATAGCCTATTGTATCTTAGCCTAATAACATCTAGGAGAATAGAGTATAGGCTACTAAATAAAAATGTTTTTCATTTGGGCTAGTCATCACAGCATAGACCATTGGCTCTCAGAAACGTTTCTGCAGATATTTATGTTGACTGTCGTAATGCTGCTTTGTCACTTTGTGACCCGACCAACCCATGATATTTTTGGATGATTGTACCTGAACCCTCCCAACCCAGGAGTTATTGTAGACACAATATAAGTATGTTTTTAAGAAACAATGGAAGTCAGTGACAGACAAAACGCCAGTCCACAAATTATATATTACTTGTGGCCAAACATGATGGATTTATGTTAAGAACAGAGTGCTACAGTCTTTTACGCATTTCCATAGCACAGTTGATCCTGAATGTTTGAGGTTAACATAATTTAGCATTACAAATGATTTAGGCTAGCATTTGGTGTTAAACCACAACAGCACTCAACCCCCAACTGTATCGCATTCCTTTTTTTATCCTCCCCCTACAATAAACCTCGACTTGCATCCATTTAAACACCTCTCACCTATAGCTGTCCCCACTTTTGTGGATAATTGCATTTTTAACTGTGAGCTGTGGGTGTGGGCAAGCCAAGAAATCTGTGTCTAACTTGCTTTGAAAGCATAATATAGACCAGGGGTCGGCAACCTTTACTATCAAAAGAGCCATTTTGCCAACTCTTCCACTAAAAATAATCTGGAGCCGCAAAACATAACACAGCTTATAAACTTTAAATTTCTTTTTTTATTTGACCATTTTTTTAACTACAGAATATAACAAACGGAAGTGCAGTGTGCATGTGTAGGCCTACTTTAAAATAAATTAAACACTGAACTATGCAGGCCTTTTGGAGTCCTTCCCGTATTTGTGTAAAATTAAAATAAAACATAGCCTGCTTAAAAAAAAAAACATAGTTGTTTTTTAAAAGAGTAAACATAAGGAAAGTTTTTTGACAAGTCTAGTTTACACACACACACAGCCTACTAATGCAATTATCTGGAGGAGAGCAAACTAGGCTACAGCCTAAACTGGTGCGTGTTGGAGTAGGCTGCACTGTCTGTTCACTAAGGATCAGCTACTATAGTGGGTGTTGTAGGCTATAGTTACTGAGTGCCGCTGAATGAAGTAGCCTACCAACTCCAAAACCCTGTCTGTCATCAGCTATCCTGGAGCCCCTGTTTGGCTATCACTGTTAGTCGTACAACACGTTACACAGCGACACTGTTAAACAAGAAAATAGTACATAACCATACGAGTCAGTCTGTCTTGACCAGGAGGAGCAGAAACGTCAGCCAGTGTTTTTGAGATCAATAGGTCCTATATGTGCAAGAAGCGTACGTGCCTATAATGTCAGTTAAATCTTGCTAATATGAAAAACAACTGTCAAATAGCCTATTGACTTGTTGTAATCATATCAGAGGTTTGCATAAATATGTTCCCATAATTGTCTTAATTCTACAAATAAATGTGTAGACCTGTTGCGGTTTATCAAAGCTTTTACAGGCTTAGTAGAATGTAAACAGTATTGTATGTGACACCAATGCTTCGTTGTGATTGGTTAAACTCATATGTCATATTTTCGCATTGCAAATCTTTTATGTTACAAACATATGTATATATGGTGTCATTTACTATAATGCATTTAAAATAATTAACCATCGCTTTTTCGCATCGCTTTTTGGCGTCGCGCTTGGTGTAAAATGGCCTGAAGGGAGCCACAACAAGGCTGAAGAGACGCAAGCAGCTCCAGAGCCGCGGGTTGCCGACCCCTGCTACAGACTATAGTTGTTATTCAGGCTGATATTTCTAAATTAAATGGAAGTATATTTTAGACATTAAAATAAATTATTAGGATTAGGGTTAGGATAAGGTATACTGTAGATTTAGGTTGTTCTTGAAAGATTATGCATCATTCTCATTTTCTCTGGGAATTCATGCGAATGAGAAGTAAAATCAACTATACACAGTATTAACACTATCGCCTGTGTAGTTTCTATAGAAGTATACTCTTGTCTTGTCTGTCTCTACAACAGGGGTCTCAAACTCAACTTATGAAGATATATTTACCCTTCACTGGGTGACACTGCCGAAACACGTTTAAAATGACCAACGTTGATAATTCGTGTTGTTGTCAGGAGCCTGAGCTATGGTAGTGTTTAAAAATATAAAACGCCCAGGGCAACGACTGACGCAGGTGCATGTGAGAAAAAAATGCATGGGCCGCACTAAGCTTTGATTTCAAGTAGAGGGCCACAAGATATCGTTCTGTGGGCCGCAATTGGCCCCCGGGCCGCGAGCCTCAGACCCCTGCTCTAGAAGATTCAGGTGAGGGACATTCCAGTCAGTAGCACAGCCCTCCAACTTACAGACTATCACTCCAAGTTGGCCATCTTAGATCATACTGTACCTGTGAGTTGAAGACAAAGTACTTGGGCGTGCACATTTCCTCATCGTCGGGCTGGGGCTCTACGTGGACGCCCGTGGCGTGGTCGTCACCGTGGCTGCCCGGCACAGCAGGCGACATGTCAGCCTGGTGAAAGTGTAGGTGCATGGTGCTGTTGTGCACTACATAGGGCCCCAGGCCCTGTGAGCTGTTCACACTCAGGTTAGAGGAGTGTTGGTCGAGGAATGGTAGAGGGCAGGGCAGCTGGGTCTTCTTGTATATCAGCTAGAAGACATATAGACAAAACGTGATATTATCTAATTAGTAGTTGTTGTTTTGTTACAATTAATTGTGTTAGTCTCAATGATACAAACAGCGAGAGGTCTACCCATTTTAGTAAAACCTACACTACTGTAGTCACTTTCTTTGCCTCAGTGTGATTCCACATGTTGACATTTGGAATGAAATGCTTTAAAATGTATGTAATGAACTGAATTTATCCAAGTTATTTTATTTCAACCTCCACTGGGTTTCATTGTTCGTAAAAACAAACGTCCAAACGGCAGCTTGGGCAATGTATCACAACTTTAGTCTATTGAATCTAATGTCAAGTTTGACCTGAGATTAGTGTGTGTTACACAGTCAAGTCAAGTAAGAATGTATTTTAAAAAGGACACATGCATATAATATGACCCAGCAACACGTCATTAAACAATGCAGCTGAACAATTAGGTAACTTGAAAGACTTCAGAGGAAGTTATTGAAATGTGCTCAGACTTGTTTTTACTATACTATGATAGTATTACTATTATTACTCCCTTGTTTGTTGTGATTATTCTGTTTTAACATGAAAAGGCATTCCTACCTAAGGAATAGTAAGATATTTCAGGTTAGGTTAACTCTGTATATATGCTGTATGTGAAAACTTGTGGATTTAGGTATCAATTTATCAAACGTACCATTCTGACTATTCATTAAAGGTTGATTGTGTTATAGTGCCCCTAGAACACATAATAGCTACATCTAACTGATTATAGTTGCACATTTACAAGAATCTTTAGCAAGAGTAATTCCTGACAAAATTCCCTTTTTGTCTGCACTGTCCCTTTAGTGTGATTACACATTCTACTTAAACCACTGTAAAGCTAAACTTACCACAGCCAGGAAAAATACCATACAGCCCAGAGAAAAGCCGCTGGTGTAGCCCAGGTAACCTAAAACGAAGCAGAGGACATCCCATGAGAACTGGAGGGACTGACGGTGTCCCCAATACCAATCAAATTCTTTGTAACATTGTAGATTGTAACATTTAAATACTATTTAATATAAGGAGGAGGCTCAACATTTCTTAGCTGTCTGTTCATCAAGGGACTGTTTTATGCCAAAATGACTGTGTGTAAAGTAAGGAAACTCAAGGGTTTATCAAATTAATGTAGTTACGTTTCAGAACATGTAAGCATGGGGGGAAATTATGCTGCTGTCAGCATTAACAAGTCTCACAGACAGACTTCTTACCCAGGTTTTTGAGGAGCGACAATGGGAGAATGATTCCGACAGACACAAACAAGACCAGATAGTTTCCATTCAGGTACCACTCGCTGAAAACAACAGAAAAAAAGTATATGCATACTTATACACATATGTTGGTGTAGTTGTTACACATATAACCTTGTGACCCATATATGTTGGGTTGCAATGCCCAGGTCAAGTAAATTGTTTCTCACATCAAAATACACATACAGTAATGCTGTCCCTTGATCAAGGCACTTAATATCCATTGATGGATTGACTGAGCTGTCAAAGTCAAAGCTCAGCTCAAAAAAGGCACCTGAAAGCAAGTGAAGACAAGTATGTCTTAGTTCATAAGAGCTGAGCAAGAGCTCACACTTACCCAGAACTCTGTTCTAACTTGAGGATTGTGCGAATCACCTCCGGTAGTTCATACTTCACAATAAAGAGGTAACTCGACATGGCTGTGGTTTGGAGAAGAAAAACTGTATTTTAGCTTTTGAGTATACTGAAATGGCAAATATGACAATGCTAGTAGTGGTTGGGTTTTTTAAAAAGGTCCAATGAGAAATTTTCCCATGAACATAGAATTTGGGTATACTGTACTGTATACTGACACCTATTGGTGAAATGCAACACCTCAAAACATTGCTTAGGCTATGTCCACCCCACCAAAACATCTGGTCCAAATCGGATTTCTTTCGCCTTAATGTCTCGGATCTGATTTTGTCACAACAGTGCGAACAGCACAAATCGCAAGGAATCTGATCTTTTCTAATGTGACTTGGGCCACTTTCAAATGTGGTCCTAAATCCGATACATATCTGTTTCTTTTAAATGCGGTCTCAGTGTGAACAATCAAATCAGAATTCATGCGACTTTGATGTCACTCTAGATAGACATTCACTGAGTGATTCCCCAGCGTCACTCATGGCCAATGTAGGTCGACATTCGTCACAATTATGGGGAAGTTGTAGTCCTACTAGCAACACAACTGAGCATAAGTATGGAAGACGGAGGTAGTTAATGGATGGATAGCAAGCACGGTGTTTATACCACGGCACACCATCACACACAATATGCACAATAATGCATTAGTGTTTGGACATTGCACGTGATCGTCGTAAGGTGTATCGCGGAGCACACAGTGCAATGGAAATACAGTAGCCTACATTATAGAAGCAGAAATACACTACAAATCATTTTAGAGAAAACCTTTTGCCGGATTCTTTCTCCCGCCTCCTTGCGCCACAATTTCATCTATACTGTAGGTCTGTTGCCGAACATAGCCTATCAATGCACGAGTAAGGAACCATTAATCCCTGCTCTAATAGACAACCTAATTTTCCATTTACCTCCAATATTTTGAAGAATTATAGACCCAAATGCTGCCATTTTACCCGGCCAACCAAAAGCTCGTTCTCCCAGCTTTTCATAGATGAGGGATTCTGTGGAGGAGTCAGGAGACATTGTGACAGAGAATTACACAGGATTGTTTTGAAACAGGAACTACAAAAAAATCTATACCTCCTACTCAGAGTAGTGCAATTTCCCGATAGCGGGAACTATCGCCTACTGGAATGGAACATTTCCACACAACCTCTAGTGAAGTTTTAATATTAATCATATTGTTATTCATCTCCTACATTTAGAATGTAGTCATGGTAAGCAAATATTTTTAATTATTGATGATCATTTAAAAATCCAAAGACCAACTTTGAGAGGAACAAATGATTAATGTTGATCTTGCATACATACTTCCTTCTTTAGCTGTGATTAGCAGCAGATGTATTGAATACAAAGACAAGATGGCCACGCCTAGAAGAAGGACTCTATACAAAGAAAGAATGAACACAGAAAATCAGTCAAATCAAATTTTACATTATACATTTGTATGATTTAGCTGTTTTATGGATAAAAACTGAAAATGTTAGACATTTTAATGGCAGTTTGTTAGTCTGTTAGGGTACCTCATATACTACTGTACATCTTAATCGCATCATACATCATAAGTATAGAACTATACTACGTATATACTTTTTATTTTACGTCATGCGTCATGAAATGTGTGTTTACATTAGAAATGCATAGAATATTTTGTAATAAGGCAGCCCACTGTATTGCTGTACAATTGTATTGTGTTACTAATTCTATGTTTAAAATCCTATATGTCAAAAGGAGTGTGTTAAAAGTCATTGGACAACCATTCTTTTTAAGCACACTACACAGAGTATTAGGTGCCTCTAGCTGACTAGCGACGCATTCTATGCACTGTCGTTGTGAGGTTGGAACGCAACAGGGAGAAGAGTATGAATTTCAGAGAGGGGGTAGAAGGGGGCCTCCAAAAAAAGCTTCAGCAATCTAAGAAGGGAAGAGGGTCTTGTCACAAGCAGCCCCACTTCTCTCCTTGGGACAGGAGACGGGATATCCCAGGCAGCAACCAATCAGGGTACAGCATCTATAATGAACTGGCCCTGTTTCTGGGGTATTGTATGATATACTGTAGAACTAATTGTAGAACTATCATTTAACCCTCGTAATGTTCTCAGAAATTGGCCACACGGCGGCGCCATCTGATTGTGTATGATTTGTGTGCTTTTCAATTGGAATTGCTGTGTGTATTTATTTATTTATTAATTCTTTCTTTATGTATTTATGTTGTTTTTTTGTGCTTTTTAACCCTCTTGTTGTCCTCGGGTTTCAAACTCACACCTTGTTGTGCCAGCAGTGCACATCATATGTGTGTGTAA
>JAODUG010085834.1:0-12342 GCA_027564795.1 Aphredoderus sayanus
GGTTTAGCGCCTTCTATCTGCCACAAAGAGCTAGTGATTTGGGTCATTTTGACCCGGAGTACATTACGAGGGTTAAGTAAGCCATAAAACAAAACCCACTGCATTTTCTCCTCAGCAACAGGGGCTGTTGGTGGTTCCATGAGATTCCCGAGATTCCACATTCTGAGGGACCTCTATGTGGAGTTTCAATAAGCAGTGTATACGCAGATACAGAGAACCAGCACTCACCACAAACAGGGTGCACTGTCTTTCTGTCTTATCCGGTGACTTGGGCACCCCGCTCTTATTCAGACGGACAAAGAACCTTTCACTGCAGGGGAGGAGAAGAGAGGTGGATTTGCCTTCAAGGGTCATTATATGAACTGCTGAGAGCAAGAGGCACGCTACAAAAATAAAACAAGCATTAGACAGTCACAAATGTCACACAATGAACTTGCAAGCCACCGGATACACTTCAAACTAAAGCTGCCTGAAACCTTGGCCTGGATTATCCATCTTCCCTTTACTTCTTTCTCTTGTATTTCACTAAAAGATACGCCTGCAACATATCTGAAAACAAGTGTTCAGCTCAATTAACCCTCCCGCTGTCCTAAGGTTTTCAGCAGACTACCAGTAGAGGGAGCCAACCGTGGAATGTCATATGTCTGTGTCGTGGTTGGCGCACGCTACTGGCGAGTGCACCGGGTCATTTTGACCCATAGGACAGCAGAAGGGTTAAATATTCATAGGGTGTGCGTCACAGGTTGGTGAATGTTGCTGAAGGATTCTCACACGTAACTTAACCCCCTGTTACTGGACTGCTGGCGGGAACAGCAGGGAGCACAGACAACAAAGGGCTGTTCTCACAACAGCCAAGATACACTGCCAATGCCATATTGGTTAGTTTAGCATAATGCCTCTCTTCTATAGTGACTCAAATGAGCAGCAGGAATGTGGTCAGTTGGTAAATGACTAGAGGGTGCACATACAGTATACATTCATTTAATGTTATTCAACCATTTAGTATACATTCATTTAATGTTATTCAACCATTTAGTATACATTCATTTAATGTTATTCAACCAGGGTGGTGAGTTTTAACTACTTTTTTCTCTATTCCCAAGATGAGTAACTTAGGCGGGGCTGTGGTATAGCAACAGCAACAGGGGAATGCTAATAGATTTCTTAAAATGCACAGAAGGAAAATGTCAGCTTGCCTATAGAGTAAACTGTAAATACATCATCATGTCTGTGCCCACAAACAGGCGCAAACAGGATATCACACATACATATTCCGTTTGACACAGTAACATGTATATACAGTACAGTACATACATACGCACACAGTGTTTTCACCTTACTGCCATTGCTCTCACACACCCTCTTTCACACGCGCGCGCGCACACACACATACATACACACACACACACACACACACACACACACACACAGGGAGGCAGCTCTAGCTTGCTGCTGAGCCTGTCTCATCCAGCAAACGCTGGCAAGCTAATCCAGTTAGGTGACTTTCACAGTCCGGTGATAAGCAGCTAGAAAGCCTTGTAATGCACCAGCGGTTGACAATGAGCCAAGTCTTTGGCAGGGAGCGCCGCGCACTGCTACAAGCCAGCCGGCCCCATTCAAGGCGAGTCAACAGGGAAGATGGCGACAGATCCACTTGCACTCGACACCTACAATTGAATAACATGTCGAAGAAACAGTGTGCTGAATAATTTGCAGTGGTTGTTATCGGCTTATATAAATGATGCGCCTCTTCTGTGATGTTCACAAAAACCTGCTGTCGTTAGATATAGACAGATTTAGAATATATAAACGTTTAGAATATATAAACGTCGAATGTTACGAGGGACCAAATTAACAGGAGCAAATAAAATAATGACTTAAGCAAATTCTTTTGACATTTCAGAGATGGGCTCCTTCAGTAAAGCTTGCCTTTCTTCGCTACTTTCGGAGGGAACTGAATTAGAGCATCGTCTTGTTTGATTTCCGTGTGATTCAACTTGGTTCCACTTTATCAGCTACACATGCAGATGCACACACACACACACGCAGAGACACATTCCTATGCATTAGGCGGGCGTTCCACATTGTAATTAACGCACCACTAATGAAGGCTCCATCTCCAATTAACACACATCCTCACAAACTCTCTCTCTCTCTCTCACAGCTGCAGTGTGCTGATCAGCCTGGGTAGCAGGACTAGTGTGTCATCCCTCCGCCCCCCACCACCGCCACCAGTGGGACCCTATCTCTCTCCATCACTGCCGTCATTAACATAACATGAATGGCCGGCTTAACGTTCCCCTGGGGCGCTCGGCTCGCAGGGTTTGTCCACTTTCCCCATTTTGGGATGTGTAAATGACGGTAAATGAGACTATCGCCACCTCTGAACATCATAGACCCCTCCCTCACAGACCCCAGAGGTCACAAGGAAATATATATGTATATCCAACTCGGCGGTAGGAGAAAGGATTGCTGGATTAGGTTGTGTGAAAAGAGCTCCTCTTTATGGGGGGAAATGCAGGCCAAGTCAGTTAAGTGTCTAGATACTAGCATGCTAATGTCGTCACAGATACAACATTAGGTAGACAGAGGCACATTAGGTAGATACACCTGGAGACAAAGTGAATGGGTCTAACAGCCTATTGGACAAAGGTAGCAGCCTATTGGAAAGAACTCGCAGCCTATTGGATAACGAGTTTGCATAGTGGCATTCACATCAAGTGAAATGGGCTGGACTCAAGCATGAATGTATCTCAAGGCGTGATTAGCTAGATATTCCAGATAAACTCGGTTCAATTAGAAAGCATTTGCAGTGCCGTTACTGCACACCTTTTAAGCACTACATCATCCCAGAGGTAATAAATAAAAAGCATATGAAGCATATCCAAGACATCCAAGTTTGCAGTTCAAAAGGATGACAGCCCACACGCACACACACACACGGTCAGCCAACCATGGCTGTCCCTGTTAAAGCTAAGTGGAAAGTGGATGGAGGCTGTTAGTGTTCGTGACTCTACAGAGAGACTGTGTGACAACACGCTGACAAGTGTGTGTGTGTGTGTGTGTGTGTGTTTCTAGACAACTAAGGCGCTAGATAGGGGGATTGTTTTGAACACAAAAGACACTGGCATGCTGAAAAGGGGCTGGTGGTGTTGGCATGGAGCAGAGACATTGGGTCAGACCCCCATCTGGTCACACACACACACACATACATACAGTACATACACGAGCCATAATAACATGGCTCCATGCCAAGCAGCGTTGGTTTATGTGTGTGTGTGTGTGTGCTGAGGGCCAACTCTGGCAAGTTGCCAATTGCTGAATCTCCTAAAAGACAACAGTGGCGGTCCTCAAATCTCACAAACACACACACCAGAACCAAGCTATCGGACCCTCACATCTGGTGGGAAAACTAATTAGCTGGGATAGGAAATTAGATAAACTCTTGAAAATAGTGTGTGTGTGTGTGTGTGTGTGTGTGTGTGTGTGTGTGTGTGTGTGTGTGGGGGGTCGGGGTGAAATTTGTACAACAGCTTGTGTGTATGTGCCCTGCCATTGAATTATGCTTATTTACATTACAACACCTACGTTTGCAGTGGGTAGGTTAATGAGTAAGAATTAAATTTACCATTAATTAAGAAAAAAGTAAACAATTTCCTTAAATATCTCTTAAAGAGTAACTAAATATGGTAACATAATACAGGAATAGTGCCCTCTATAAAACAAAATGAGAAGATGTAATTTGCCATACAAAAGATAACACATTTATCCAATTAGATAAAGCAATTGCAATAATGGTTGTTTAGCCTGTGGAGCTGCTGTTTGAAAGAATATACATTTTATTTATTATATACAGTATGTGGTAGGCTAATTGTAGGCTAATACACTTTTTTTCAAATTCTTAAAATATATCCTCGCTAGTTATCTAGATAGAAAAATGTAATAGTCCATTTTGATGATTTTGATAAAGTTCAAATGTCAAAATCCTATCTCCAGCATCACTGACTCTGAAAACCTCTTCTTTGAATAAACGATACATACTATGATATTCAAGACTTCATATTTCTTTTGTCACACATTTTCCTATTTCTATTTTTTCTCCAAGGCAAACTGCATCATCATCAAAGTCTGCAGAGCCCTGCATAGCCAAGGTAAAAATAGACACTTTAATCTGGAATAAACTTAGAATAACGGCTGGAGATTGCATGAAACTGGCCCTGCATCCAAGCAATGTGGCATTCAAACTTTGTCATTAGGCACTTGACTTACACAGTTTAAGTGCCATTTTATATTGCCTGGACACAGATTAGCCTCCTTCATCTACCGTCAAGGACCTTGAACTCTCATAGGCCACTTAAAGTGCCCTTAAATTAGATGATAAAGCTCTGCAGGGACACTAGTTTCTGGCCCTGTGATCCAATTCCTCGGATAGGACTTATTATCGTTTGGATTAGACTCTGAGATGGCCCCCTCTGCCTGCCCCTAAAGAAACATTTGGTAGAACTACCACTTAACAATAAGTCTACTCTTATACAGGGCTTTTAATGGTTTCTAATTAGTTTATAAAGAACACTTAAATAAATCATTAATAAACTGTTATAAACTGTTAAACCATTAGATAAAAAGGACAAGCTGTAGCTGTAAGTTTTAGATTGGGTAAATAGCTTATGCCAGGCACACACTACACGACTTTCAAAGTCGGCAGATCGCTGTGCAGCACACACTAGATGACTGTCTCTCTTGTAATCGGGTGTCGAAGTCGTTGTGTGATTCACACTACATGAGTGATCGGCAACTTGTGATCACAGACTACACCTGTCGGCGAGCTGAAAACTGGGCTAATGTTGTGTAGTGTGCACCTGGCATTACTTCGTCTTCTACCTTAGCTAGCGTCCGTAGTATCCTTAGAGTTGCTAACTTCGAACTTAAATCAAAACAAAAGCACCTCTCTCTTCAATGCCAGTGTGCTCCCTCAGAGAATGGTAAGATAGCGAACTACAAAGGGATATTTGGTGAATTTGACAAAACTATATTCGCTTACAATCACTTACTATACCTTTAATCCTCCTTCCTTTCATGTCATCCTCACCTACAAAGTCCTTCTCCTCACCTACTGCACAGCTCCCTACTCTGCCCCCTACTGTGCACCTATATCTCATGAGATTCTTTATTCCACCCCATAAAATTCAAGGAGTGTACCTTTAAAGACTTTACCGTAAAGCAGACATTTAAATACAGTATTTTGGGCCACACCTCAGTAATAGGGGTGTTTGTGTGCTTGTGTGTCATCTAACTAATAACCAGTGTGATAATTCTGTGTGTGTGTGTGTGTGTATAGTGTAAGTACACATGCCTGTGAGGTCTATCTTATTACCATGGTGAAGTCTAGCTGCAACCTCAGCTGTGATGTCTGTTGAACTGAAAATAGCGCCGCCATTTCCACATGGAAAAGTGTACAGTGACAACCTTTTTCATCAAATAAATCTTTGTGAATATAATTATAGGTATAATAACACTGTCTTGGCAGTGCACTCTAGAGAACTAGCCATCGCATGATTCCTATTTGGTCAGTGAAAGTTTAATTCTACATTCTGTCTCTTTCTTCAGAAAAAACTAAAAGATACTGTAGCACAATTTTAGGAGTTTTTTTATCTTATTTCTATAGCCCTTAATCAAATTTAATAACAATCTGAAAATGCTTCACAAACCCACATTTTAAAACAGGAAATGTGGTTGCCTCAAAAATGAGAATAATAATTCAGTGACAAATGCAGAATTTTAAATAGTGCACATTTTAATGGCTGAACAAGGGACTTTATCTATATTACACCACAATTTCCATAATTCTTGATGCGGCCGGTAATTAGCCATCTCAGGCAGGGAAAAAAATGATTTTAGGGACATCTGTACAATGCTTATGCAAACATCTGCTGTTTCAGTTGACTCCCATCATTCATTTAAAGTGAACATTGTTTTAGTTTAAAATGCAATCAAATCAAATAATTTATTTTTAGTTCATGAGACAAGACCACAAATGGACTATTACTGTTTCTTATATAAAGTCACAGAAAATGACTAGTACAGAAAAACTAATGCTATTTAGATGTTAATAAAGAAAATAGTCAATAATGGAAAACCTAGTTATTGGCATATTAACTTCGAATTTAAATCAAAACAAAAACACCTCTCTCTTCAATGCCATAGGGTGCTCCCTCAGAGAATGGTAAAATAGCGAACTACAAAGAAATATTTGGTGAATTTGACAATTCACCAAATATCCCTGTCTGTTGCTTGTTTTGGTCATATTTTGTACCTATTTTGTACCTTTTTAGTTTCTTGTCTCTGTCTCATCCACTGTTTCCACCCCTTGTATTACTTCCTGAGTTAATTGTCTTATTGGTTCCACCTGTTTCTGTTCTTCTAGTTTACCCAGTTCCTTGTCTGTTGATTTTCACCTGCCCCTCATGGTCTTCATCTGTGCGTTCTAATTAGTTTCCCTGTGCATTAATACCCTTGTTTCTTTTGTTCCATACTCTTGTTGTGCTGTTGCCTGAAATCCCGACATTAAAGTTTGCCTGCTCACTTGGATCCAGTCCAGCATTACGGTTATAGTACATTAAACATGGCATCTCATGGTATGTGACCATATTACATTAAGAACAACATCAACAACATAAAGGGATATTGACATTTGTTATTTCCTCAACCCTGTAGCTTCTTTACCTCAACATTAAGTCATTACACTGACGTTTGGCATAAAACAACCCATGCAAGACATGTACGGCACTGTCACACCAGATGGGGCAGTGTAATTAATCATGTGAAACTGCTGACCAATTGCAGGCAAGGGTGTATCACAGAAAGAGGTATAGTTTGCTTAGCTATCTAAATGAGCATTCAGATACCTATCGACCTAAACGAATAACCACCATGTGTGTTTGTCTGTTGCATATTGTGAGTGACAGTTTAACCCAACTAATGAGTCTCTTCTAGAAGGAGCCCTGGCCAATCAGAGCCGTGTCTCACAGATGGTTAAGTCTGAAGGACAGACAGCAGAGTAATATAGCTTAACTCTAATAGAATAATACAAATAATATTATACTGCAACTGTACATGAAATTAAATATGAAAGTCTATTTCAGGAACCTCTGCCGAGTCTCTTTACCTGAGTGGGCGGTTCTCCCGTCCGTCATAGATTTGGAAGAAGACCTCCAGCTCCTCCCCTAGATTAGCGCTCATCAGACTCTTCATGTGAACGAAGAGGTGGTGGGTGCTGGCAGGGACTGGGGTCTCCTTCCTACGGTGGCGGTGCTCCATCTACAAGACAAATGGCAGGAGAGGAGAGGAAAGAGGAGTGGAGGAGAAGGCCAACACAAAGTATTAGTAAACACTTTTTGTGGCAGCTAAACCATATCATGGTGTGCAGTCTGGCACGGCATTACACACCACCCTAGATAAGAATAAAATGCTGGTGGATTATAAAAGGCTTTCTAATCTAAGAGCTTACCCTGCTGAAAGGAGCACATTGCGCTATGTCTCCCTGAACACCAGCCAGGCTAAGCAGCATTCACACTCCATTAGTTTGCTGATAGGAAGAGCAATTTACTGTGTCGTATGTATTGACGCGTCAAGTCACTCAGAAGGCTGTACACTAATATATGTCAGATGATACAGATGATCAGAGCAGGCCAGATATCTACCATTTTCTCTTCTCTCTTGACCGTGTCAGCCATCAGGTGCTCTACGGGTTTAATCTATTACTGTACACTGGTAACATGACCAGCTGCAGTACACGTCCAATGTACAGCAACAAGATAAAGTAATGTATAGAACTGCATACGCATCAAGGTTAGTGTTAGTTGGAGAACAGCGCTCAGAGCAGAGAGATGCATCCTGTCAACGTCCAAAAGACACAAGGGCTGTTGGCTGAATTTAGCATCCAGTGTGCACGAGCGCACACACACACACACACACACACACACACACAGGACCAGATGGCCACTGCAGCCAGTGCCAGAGCTTGCCCGTGCATTCACGTCGGCAACAGGAAGGAATGAATGGGGAGGAGAGGAAGAGCGGGGGAGAAGAAAGGGGGAGAGAGGGGCTAAGTATCGGAAGAAGCAGACGGCACCAGCTGGCTAGCGCCGCCACACGTTCAAATACTCTGCATTGTCAATCCAAACAGCATATTGACCCCAGCATAATAAGAGATATAGAAGAAAAACACACATTTTTATTTATTATATATTCATTTAACGTAAACCATAATTTCATCAATCATTGTTTGGCGTTGCATGACATCATGTAGTTTCAATGGGAGATATGTCATTTTATATTTAATGTTTTATTAAACAAAAAAGCCACATAAAACTAATTTAACCCTTGTAATGTCCTTAAAAATATAGTATTTGGCCACCATCTGACAAAATCTGATGATTTTGTGTTTTTAATTGGCTTTGCTGTGTGTATGTATTTCTTTATTAATTATTTCTTTATGTATTTGTGTTGTTTTCTGTGCCTTTTAACCCTCCTGTTGTCCTCTGGTTTCAAACACACACCTTGCTGTACCAGCAGTGCACATCATATGTCTGTGTAAGCTGTAGAATTAGGTTTAGCGCCTTCTATTGTGCCGCAAAGAGCTAGTGATTTGGGTCATTTTGACCAAAAGGACATCACAAGGTTTAAAGGTGTAATGTCTTCATTTCTGGCCACTGGGGGCAGAACTATGAAAATCACATTAGGTAATCTATGATCACAATATAAAATATTAACAGATTTCTAAGGTGCACGTGTTGTTGAAACACTACAGTGTTTCAGTGTTTCTACACTGTAGAAACACTGAATAACAAGATTTATGTAAGCAGTTCTCAGAAGCATGCCTACTTAACAGGGTTAAGCCTGTGGTTTAATTCATAATGACTAGGTGTTTGTGGGCCTATAATAAGCTATTTCATTGGGAGGAGGGAGGTGTGTGTGGGGGGGGGCGGGGGGGTATTTACAGGGTGTCATTTAAGTCTTTGGGCTGCCAGGCCGAGGCAGGCACGGCTGTGTGACAACTTCCTGGATGACTAGACACAAAGGACATCGTTGCTGACAGCTTGGTACAACAACAAGGGTAGTCCTGTTAGCAACACACTGCAATGTAACTGACAAAATATAGAGAATGACACACACAAACAGACACACAGAGAAACACACCATCTGTGTTTCAACAGTATCCCAAAATATTAATATCATCTACCTGTGTGTGCGCGCGCGCGTGTGCATATGATCTCATTATTGTTCACTGGCTAATCTTCTCCAGCATGTCGAGCTAGACAGCATGAAACAACACCAAGTGGCAGGATGAATGCCCTTCACTACCTCAAGAGACAGAGTCATTTCCACACTGCAGAGAAATGTATGCTCTCTCTGTAACATCCGTCAGAGTTTATCCTTCTCTATTCGGTAAGCCTTTCCTTATTGCGCTTTATGTTTGGCAAACGTCTTTAGAGACTCAGATAAAATGCCATTAAAGCAGATTTTTAACACCATAAGGTATCCTATGACAGCCAAATAAAAGTAAAACGAGCATCGTTTTCCCCCCAAAGCTGTGCATGCAGTACAGTATGTATTATATAAGTGAATAGCAAGAGATCTATATGGGGCAGTTTCCATAGTCTCCGTAGTGACTATAAAAACAGAGGTGAGTTCATTGTGCCTTTGCCAGACACGAGAAATCTATCATTAGTATCTGAGCCAGCAGTGTTGATGAAGTGATCGCTCTGGGATCTGCACTATGGCCTCTCTCTCCTCTTCTCCTTGAAACCAACACGTTTGAAGTTGATTAAAGATAACTTTACACCAGCCAGGGTGTGCATTTGACTGGGGAGCTAATTTAAGAATAATAGTTTTTATCTTTCAAATACATTTTTCTGAAATAGAAATGCTTGAAAGAATATTTTGTCCACACCTGCTAATTAATTATATGGCATATGGATTATTGACTACCTATTTTGTCTGCAATGTTCAATTCTTCCATTCTAGACTCCACTGTAAAGACAAGCACACATACATACACAAACCAATAGTCTTCCATTAATTTTAATTATACTAAGCCATTAAGACACACCATGGTGCCAAGCAAAACAAAAACAAAGGCTTCACCGAGGAAGAGCAGTGTGCCGGTGAGTAAATGCTTTCTGCTCTCCTCCCTAGTGCTGGAGACTTGCGATCACACGTGGAATTATTTAATAAAGCTACATTAGGCTTTCATATTGCCATGCCAGCTTATGTTTTGACCATCAAACGTGAGAAAGCGCAGAACTAAAAGCCTTATTTAACAGTGCAACACCAAGACTATCACAGTGTGCTCACACATGCATGTCTGTTATGTCTGTGTCTGTGTCTGTGTGTGTGTGTGCGTGTGTGTGTGTGTGTGTGTGACAGAGAGGTTTTTCTCCATATTGTGTTGGTGCAGCGTTGCGGTTGCCTAGGTAACAGCAACAAGGGGCTCGGCAATACCCAGAAGCGAGGGGGAAGTAGTGGTAGAGGAAAAAAGGTGTGAAATAAACCAGAAAGAACACGCGTGACCCCTCCAGAACATGTCTGGGAAAATGAAGCGCTGAATTATTTGCATGCAGATACATAGTTTTTTTCCTTTTTAAGGTAACGCAAAAAACTTTGTTTTTACCTGGTAACAACAAAGGTCTCCAACACAAACAAACAGAGGTCTCCAACACAAACAAAACCAGATGACCCTCCCTCAACCTTTACATTTCGGCATACACATCACAACAAGCTTCACTTACACTCCTATCAGTGTTACATAGGATTTACTTTCAGCAGACCTTATTTTGTTTTCTGACACATATCCCTCCACCACCATTGTATTAGTACAGTTATACTTACCAGTCTATAAAGTTCTGTGACACTGATCTCATCTGGGTCGACCATGCTGAACTCTTTTCTTGGGACCAGGTCCAAGCCCAGCTGCCTGCACACACACACACACACACACACACACACACACGTCAATCTACTGTATATGACATATAGAAAAAGTTATTTAAGGTCTTTGAGAAACAGCATAATTTAAAATACTGGCTTTATGTAATTTCTTATGTGTGTGTGTGTGTGTGTGTGTGTGTGTGTGTGTGTGTGTGTGTGCGTGCGTGCGTGTGTGTAAAACAAAGATACATTCAAGTGTATACAGGTCCCATGTAAATTGCCACTGTTAAAAGCAGACAAACCCCAGGAGTCAGGAGTGTGTTTAAACTTGTACCAACTGCCACACCTACTCTGTGTGTGTGTCTCACTCCCCCTCCCATATACACTTGTTCTGTCTCTCTCCCCCTCCCCCAAGATATCTCCCTCCCCCCCTTCCTTCCCTCCCCTCCCTTCTCTCTCTTCTCCCCCATGCTACTCACTCGTTGCCCCAGTCCAGGCGTGCGGTGATGTGCTGCTTCACATCCCTCATGCGGTCGTGGGTGAGGTGGCCCACCAGTACCTGCCTGCGCAGGTCCAGCACCTCGTTCATCACGTGCCACAGCCGGTGGAACAGGTCCCCCTCGTTCTTCTGGAGGAGGACAGGCAGGAAAGTGCCGCGGTCGGCCGCATTAGTTGGGGGAGGGGGGGCAGATTCTAGGCCCCGCCCACTGAACAGGCCTGGTCCCCCCCCCCCCCCCCCATGTCACCTGTGGAGGGCTTTGTGACGCAACAGTGTTGAGGAATAACGCTAATAGTATCCACAGTGAGGTCGATAACGGTATTACCGAGCAGCTAGTGGTCATGCCATCTGCTCTAGGATCTGCTCTAGCATTTTTACTGCGCATTGTTCTTCTGTTTTGGTTTTCTTTGGGATGGTGGGAGGGGGGTCCCAGGTAGCATGGTGGGCTTTTAAGGGAGACGCAAACCTTGTTGGGCAGGAATCGATCCATCCTGGCCCAACAAGAACAGCCCACCCAGGGAAGGAGAAACGAAAACACCGATTTCAGAATGGATTGCTTTCACGCGTCAGATTCGGCTTTCCACTGCTTCTATTTTTTGCCGCTAATATGTGGCGTGCACTCTGATCCGCAAGTGTTCATCAGCTCCCTTTAATCTGCACCGCGGAAAGCTTAACGGGCCACAAACACAATCAATTCTACTAATGAATGCGTATGGAAACACTAACAGTTCATGCCATTTTGGCAGAATTGGATTCTCTTCACTTCTCTTGCAGTTAATCTTCGAGCTGTGTTCTTTTCATGTAGCGTTTCTGTGTGTGTGTGTGTGTGTGTGTGTATGTGTCTGTGTGTGCGTGTGTGCTTACCACATAGAGCTGTTTCCACATGGCACCCCAGTCTCTTAAAGTCGAGGTCA
>JAODUG010085845.1:0-12341 GCA_027564795.1 Aphredoderus sayanus
CTCTCCTCTTCATCTCTTACCCCCCCCCCCCCTATCTCATTCACAAACGGCAGCTATTGTGTCAGCGTAACTATAGCATTCTATTTTCTGTGTGAACTTTAAATGGCCATTATCAATAATTAATTTAGGCAGCCATGGTTGGAATCACCCCCCCTTCCCCCTTTTGCTGGGAGAGAGCAGCAGTAAAACAGACACATGAATGACCGAAAGGCTGTCATGTTATAGCTGACAAGAGTCAGGACACACAGCTTAATAATAAGGACAGCACTCATACCAAGCCAAGCAGAACCCTGTCGCAAACATGACCTTGATCTGGATTGTTTTGTGGATCAGCCACCTTCTCCATTCTTTCCTGGCTGGGTCAATTAACCCATAGGAGGTTGACCTCCTTGGTTTAACTGTTGGTCAAATGGCAATTGTAGCCCCTGGTTAAAATGTGCATTGAATTTTCTCTAGAAGCATATGTTAGTAGTACTTTTAAGGTGTGGTTTTATAAATTGTGTTACTATTATATACAAATTTGTGCGAACAGAACCAGCCATGCTTTAGGCTCCAGCCCTGGCTCCCAACAGGCGTGTGCTGTTGTTTGCTTTACTGAACAATGAGTTTCATGGCTGATGAGCTCAGAGCAAAGCGCAACAAAGGGCTGCCTGTATAGGTTCTGCCAGGCCCAGGGAGTCACAACAATCTCATTAACCTTCTTACTGTCTCCCCTATGCTTTGTCGCTTTCTGTCTTGCCCCACCCATCTATGTCCATCTTTGAAGCCATGCGCACCTAATCTCCTGGATGGAAGATATTCTTTCTACTTCCCATTCTCGTGTTTTATTGAGTTTTTCTCTCTTTATCTTTCAGAAAGCTTGATTACAATAAACACTCCTTGTGTAACTTCTCCCACATAAATGTTATGACCCCAGAATCACGTATATAGTGAATGGAAAATTGCAGGTGGCTGCATAAGGAGAGAGGTAGAAAAAGTTGTGAAACTTGTGAGGATGTGTATAGGGGGAGGACTCTGAGTAGAGAGGAGTGTCAGACACTTCTGGATGTGGGATGGAGTAGTTTCAATCCTTTCGGACACAATTCTTTTAAAACCCATGGTCTATATGGAATGATTCTGTAGTCTCTTTGCATGTACAGAACTATAGACATATACAGTATTATAAGATTAATTGTTTCATGTTCCAATGATGACGTGTACAGTAATATAACCTTGATATTTGACAATAAGGTCTCTGGACTTTCACAGAAGGTTGCACAAACAAATTTCTCGTGTTCACCAAATCCCTTGTTGTATAGCTCATTAAGTTATGTTCTGTTCTCTCTGTTTTACACCAAGGATGTGTCGTACCATTTCCTGGCTCTGCTCTTCTACTTCTCTGCCCTTCTGTTGGAGGCTGCCACCACAGCGGCTAATGGAGGAGTAGAAATTTTCCAAAACAGCACTGAAACTATAATGTGTATAATCTACCCTCGTGGCAATATCTTCACCGTTCTCGATGAGAGGCAATACAACATTAACATGGCAGCTACGGTGAGTGTTGTAATATTGTTCACCTTCTAAGCTCTTCACACAATATTATTCTTTATTCTTTAGACTAGTGGTGATTAGTTGTTTCTCGTGAACATGTTTATACCATTATAACATTATATTTATGTACTGTAGCACAATCGTAATTCATGAAAAAATGCTGAAAGATTGGGGTGTGCCTAATACACAGTTGCGCAATGGCTTGGAAGAAACTTTATAGTTTGGAGGTGACATAAATAAAGTACATTTTAGGTGGCCATAAATAATATACCATTCTTACTGTACAGTATAAGTACCAGTGTAACACTATTTTGTTACTGAATACAGTATCTCTTCAGTCGACATTAGATCATTTATGTTTTTCAGGCTAAACAGTTTTTTGTTATGAAAGACAGTGTTCTGCCCATAAAGTGATAATGTTGTTTGTAGGACATTGGAAGGTTTTAAACATAATGCCTGACATCATCTTCTGCTCCATATACTTTGCATCCCAGATATTTGCATCAATAGTGACGCTATGCTATGGCTGCAGTTTGTTCATGGGCTTCAAGAGGTGGAGAATGTGAAACGCAACATCGACAAGAACATAAACACACCGAACCGGAAATCTTGCTTGTTTTCAACATATTATGACTTCTTTACAAAAGACAGAATTATTGTATTCTGAAGACAACTTCAGTGAAAATAAATGTGAAACATACACTGGCATAAAACACAAAACAGGTTGTTTGACTTAAGTCCAAACTTGTACAGGATTATATTAACCCACTAACCTGTAGGGATGAGTAAAGCTAAGCAACTATCCAAAATTATTTTTAGATTTGTAAGTGGCCTACTATAGTAGCTGTGATTGTCAAGTAAAATTTTGAGGCAATGCAGATGGGAAATGTTGTCAGTAGTACTGACCAACCTTTTGGCTTTGTTCACCCCCTTTATCAAGCATTGGAATTTAGCTCCGTCTTCCCAATGTTTCAATGAGGGCAACATTTCCCATGTCCACTACCTCGCAAATATGTTTCATGGTGTTAAAATACTTTTGTTTTTGATGTGACGGTGCCTCTTCTTGGTTTAGTTGTTTTTGTGCTACAGAGCTCTTGTTAGATTATGGCTGTTATTGCATTGGAAATGCTTCTTGATTTCTATATGGTGGTACACATTCAAATACTGTATTTTATTTTAAAAGTTAGCATGATAAATTCTGTTATTTATTGTAATTCTCCATGAATATAATGTCTGAATGTCAAGGTAGCAGTCAGGCTATGTCAAGGATGGTCTTTGTTATTTGTTTTTATTATACCAGTATGTAATTCGGCTGATATTAAGACAATGGATAATGTTAAATTACTATTTAATCAGTGATACTCTAAGTATAGTTAATTATTCTGAAATTACATTACAGTTAAGCCCACCTTCCTGGTACCTCTGAAAGTTCAAAGCAATATGAACTTTTGTAAATCCACAGGCCATAGCTTCCATTTTTCAGACTACAATCCATTCACTTGTTTTGTATATCATGTCCAAATCTGAACACCATCTTTTTTTGTAGTATTTGCTATTTACTCGTCCAATTTTAGTCCAAAACATCTTCATTTAGATGAAATGCAACAAAATAAAAAACTACTTGATTTTGCAACCTGTATTAGATGTATAATACCAATAGAGACATGTTGGACACATGCAAAAATAAAACTATGTTTTTGAGAAAAAAATGGAATTAGGACTTAAGTACCTTTCCTGGCTGTTAATTCTATATTGAACATCAATGTGGGGAATATTGAGACAGGAGTTGAGGATTTTAACAAAATAAATGTAAGTAATATACATATAAAATACAACCAGTATATAATTTGAAAAAGGTTAATACAAGACAAACAACGTAATAACGTGAGGATTTATTTTCACCATGAAAATCAGAAACTTTTTAGGTTTTTATTGTTACTGTCACCTATAAAATGATTTAACAATTTATTAATATTTACCCACTGATCATGCAGACTATTATTTATTTTTGTTTGATTCTTACTGGAAAATAAATAACCGATTAATCATATTGTAATGACTATTAATCATTCATTTGTTATTGGAAATTGTATTAATTTTACTTTTATATTTTTTTTTTGCAAAACGTTTTGTAGCTGCACTTTGTGAGACATTTCTGATCAAGCTCATGACATCTGCTGCCTTGACTGTAATGCATTTTACAACTAATTAAATAAAAAATTATGCTTTAAAAATGTACTATTGACTACCTTGTTAAAAGCAGAAAAGAGGTTGTTCTTTATTTACTATAAATCCAAAATGAATCAAAAGTATTTTAACAAAAATGAATAAAACCTAGCTACTATAGTTAGCTTTGACGATAATAATGTAAAGAAGGTAGTCTACATTGACAGTAGACTACAGCGGTCCTGTCCTGTCCTGCAGTGCTACAGCAATTTTTTATTTATTGTAATATTATTGTTTACCACTAGATGGAAGTACAGTAGTTACATACAATCATACAATTTGTAGAATTATTAGGCCATATTATTAAGGATATATTATTAAGCACAGTACCAAGTAAGGTTTACAACGTGTGCACTAAATGGGAAAGGGAATTCCAGATACTGACTTAGCAGTTTATTTAACCCAAATGCACTCACACTTGAAATATCGGTTTTTTAGTGTAAAAAATAACACACGCGCACACACACACACACACACATATACATAAAAGACAGAGAGATGTACTACACTATAAAATCGCTGTTTTTCTTTAAAAAAATGAAGCATTATGCAAACAGACACATCCCACCCATTATCCCACCACCTTGTCACGTGAACGCGCATTTACTTCTGCGCGCCTCCCCGCTTTTTACCACTGCGCGCTGCTGGCTCCTCTTCCACACGAACACAAACTAGGTGGAGTGAAAAGCACTCGGTGTATCGGAATTTACCATTTGAGATATTGAATAACTCTGTGAAGTCAGTGGATTACATGTATTCACAAGCCACAACAGGATAATGGAAATGTTATCAGGGGGTGAAGCATGGCTAACGAAGCGGCATGGAGAAGAGAGGGGGATTTAAAATTCTCCTTTCCTACGTCGTCAAAAACATCTTGACGTGAACGGTGGAGTAGAGCCGCAGTGTTTATCCGTTTTATTGTTTATAATATAGTTATTATATATACTCAACATATATAATCGTTCGTTTTTACCACCTGGAGAGAGTTTTTGTTTTTGCAATATTTGCATTAGTTAGTTTGCATTGGTTTCTCAGAGTGGAATTAGCGAATTGGACTGACCATTGGAGTTGGTCCTGAAAATGGAGGCTGTTATCGAGAAGGAATGCAGTGCTCTTGGGGGACTCTTCCAGATTGTTATTGGAGACATGAAAGTAAGCAAAATGTACTTGCAATCTAAGGTATATAGACTGGTGTCAGGCTCAAAATGCTCTCTGCTTCATACAGTATTAGTTCTGATTGCCTTTTCGAAAAGAAAAAAGTTTGCAGTGCTGCTTCAATAGGCAACTGTACTACAACAAACAGCAAAACGGCATTTTATGTCACTTTCAACTAGCTTGAATATAATATTCAGTAATTTAGAATAAGTTATTGCACAATAAAGGCAATAAGGCAAGGCACTGAAGCAGATTAATATTCATGATGATGTCATTTGGCTATAGGCTATGCATGTTCTGACTGGGCTTTTACTGTAATAATTTAAACTGGGGTTCGCTAGTCGACACCTGAAGCCATTAGACAACATTGTTCCAAGTAGGCCTGCTTCTGTTTGTTTCAAACTAACAAGCGGTCAGTGTCCATTTTAAGTAATTAATAATGTGCTTTAATAATTTCATGTTACAAACGTTATTTTTATTTCTATGTAGACTACTTATATTTTTCATTATATCCGACCCTATGCTGCAGTGCAATTGAATAGCATAATCTGCACAATAGTTATTTATTAGGTCCTATTTCATTCTGTGTATTATTTATGAAAGTTTGTATTGTTTAGCTGTCCAAACGAGTATGTAGAGGCTGATTATGCCACAAATATAGGACATGTACACTAATTTTCACGTTTTTATAGGCACTAATCATTATTTCCTATCTATAAGAAGGAATGCTGCCAGTTTAGTAGCAGAGTATACATTTTTCATATCTATAGGTCAAGCCTGTAGTCTGAAGTTAAGTAAATACAGACTCAGATTGATATTTGTAAAAAATCCACATGTTCACATGGTAAGTTCATGTTTTCAAGGTTTTACATGTCTGATAGCATCCTAAAAAACGAAGTGTGACCATATGGCATTGTTTGGTAATTTTACATAAATATTTCTCAAATTCCAGTTGTAGGCTATATCTAGCAGCGCTGACATACCACAGCTTTACCTTCACCACACTGGTTAACAAATCCCATGGGTTTAAGGGAAATCCTAGATCAGAACACCTTTTTATGTTATACAGTACTTGACGTTGGTGCACTTGATATTGGAATGTGTCTCTCAATAGTAAGTGGTTGCATGGTGGAACTGTGATGCCTCTGTACATGTTGCAGTGTGTGTGATTTCTATAGAAGTTTGGTAGGGAATAGGTCAGAGCAGATGGCTCGAGAGGGGGAGAGGCAAAGCAAGGACAGAGAAATAAGATCGAGACACAGACAACAAGGGTGAGAGAGAGACAGAGAGGACAGGAAGGAAGAAGACATTAAAAGCGAAATGAGACAAAAATGGTAGCAATGGACAATAGCACATTTAAGGCAGAGAACCTGACATGCAGCAGTGGTATAAGGAGATGGCCAGGTACTCAGCATTTTGTTGGGTGTTATCTTTCACAGCATAAGATTACATTTCTTAAGTCACTGACAGTAGTAGCACATTAGTGTCAGACATTGTCTAGTAGCAGTGCCATTGCATAACTATAGTGCCCTTCTAGTGCAATGCTGTCTTCATAGCTTCTATGAAGCCTTTTGCTTTATGCCACTATAGTTTACCCTGTTACTTTTTTATGAAGGGCTTTCCAGCTATTTCCAGCCCAGGACCTAAATTAAGTAAACGTACTGTCCTCTGGGTACCCAAGCTCATTAAAACAGTAATATTTTCTTAATGTGGGGATTCCTCTGAAGAGGCCTGTGACCTAGTTGAGCACCCAGAACTAGATCTTAAACTCTGAGCATTTTCATAATAACATGCTTGTTCTATACTGGCTGAAATAATAATAACTGGTCATGTTTCATGTGACAGTGACACCTTTAGTGATAGCTGACTAGTTAACTCCAGTTGAGGAAACGCTAGGCATATTATTCTGTAAGTGATGTGTTATGGCCTCTATTTATATACTTTTTCCATACTTATTGTTCTAGTGGTGTGTGTTTTCTGCTGATAGTGTCACGATAACTGACTCAGCTGTGTTTCCATCTGTGTTTTCCCACAGAGCAGCTACCCTGTGTGGGAAGACTTTATCACAAAGGCTGGCAGGTTGCAGTCACAACTCAGGTGAGTGCTGTGTATGTGTGTGTGTGTGTGTGTATGTTTGTGCATGTGTGTGTGCTTAATCACAGCTGCTCTATGTGCTTGTGTGCGTGATACGTCCATCTTAGTCTTGTAAAATATTCTAATAATGATAATATAGTTTCCTACATATACACAGAGATCATTGTAAACAGTGTTATTTAGTGTGCATTGCAAATGTAGCTCATCCCCCACACAAAGTGTCTATATGGTTGTTACGTACCACTGGCATACCCTATACGTCTGTTCTGTTCTCAAATTATCCTTGCCTCGTTGTACTGTACTTTTACAGGCGTTAACACAATGGATGGCCATATCAATTCCCTTTCCAAACAGGTTTCAGTATGTGCCTATAGTATAGACAAACAAGTGACAGGTTACATAAAGGCTTAATATCTCTCCTCACAGCTATTTCCTGATGTCATGTAAGGTCCTTGGATGGAGTGATATTTGCCCATCCTGAACCTGGCTGTCTCTTCCATGATTTAGTTAGACACCTCATGTCTTAATGGTTTCTAATGTGATCCGCTAACAATGGATGTCAATGTCTGTCACCTTTGTCTTGTTTGCTTTATTGGCCACATGTGGCTAGACAAACCAGCATTGACAGCCTACATAAAAGCTCATTGTCCTGCTAATACTGTTAATATGCATGCTTGCTGACTGAATTATTATTGGATCAACAATCTCAATGCCTCTTGAGTTCCTGGTTGTATTTTAAGTGTCCACGTGTCCACAGACAGACAAATGCTGACTGTCGTATAAAGAGCCAGTCTCTTAACAATACTGCTGAGAGGCCATCTGAATCACATTCCAGCGGTTAATCAGCGTTATGGCTGATTAATGGTGATTTGTTATTTGAAATTCTCCCTGAAGGGGTTAAATATGTGACCTTGTGCTGTTTAAACCCAGAGGGGTACATGGACCCCTGTGACTCATGGCTCAACTGTTACAGTGTCAGACCCAAAGTACAGGTCCACTGGTGATGTGCTACTTTACAGCCTAAGTGGGTACATAAGCAAGTTAACATAAGTTGGGTAGGTGTTATTTATGGTAAGGCTGATTCATCTGTGAGAGAAGCATCTGGCTGTTGACGCTCATAAAACCATTACCCAAAATGGAACCATTTTAGCGTAGGCTGAAATGTTATTGTTCTCAGTACGAAGGGGTAAGACCAAATGGAGACACTACATTGTAGCTCTGCCCGTCTATTGACCTCATTGAGAAAGCCATATTAAAAGACAAGCATCTGTTTCAAGAAGCACACATTATTTAATAGACTAACAGACAGAACGTTATACGACTACATTTTAAATGTTTATTGCTTTGCAACTCCTAAGCTTTGGCCTCGGGGTATGGTGGAGGCTGTATATGGCTAAGTATGCCCTGCTGGTGAGGTAGTAACAGAGATGTCTATCTTTAATAGTTTTTCTCCCTCTCCCACTTCAGAACCATCTTCAGCCACTTCAAATTTCAGGCAAACTAGCGCTTTTAAGTCAAGTGTAACCCCCGCCCTGCATGTCTGTACTCTGGTTTAGGACAGGGCTGAGTACAGTGGTTCAAAAACACACCCCTCTCTCACCATGGCCTGGATAGCAAGCTAACCAACAGTGTGTGTGTGTGTGTGTGTATAATGATGTCCCCAGGCAGACTAGCCTGTAATTTAGCCCCTAGGCTCCCCACTCCCAAAGCAGCTAGGAAGTCAACCAATTACAGTCCTTAGGCTGTTCTGTCATTTTGAGGGGCCAAACAAATATGTTCTTCTTCTGTTGCCTTTTTCTAGAATGTAGGTTACTTGATTTCTAATTCCAATCCCCTTTTAAATTTAGCCTTTGGTCTGTGTGGTTGCTCATGGTGAATGCAGCTGTGACAGAGCTAGGCTTGCAAATAGCCTTTCCTTCCTTATGGTTTCATGTTAATTTTCAAACCAGTATGGCCACTTCAAAACCAATCATATCTAGCTTCGAAGTTGTATTGCAACCTAGGCCTAGACCTACTTATTTCGAGGTCAATAAGAACTTTTGGGATGATGGATGGGATGGGTGGATGGATTGGATGGATAGTTGAACATCCATAATGTATGTCAAAAGAGAAACAGACATATAGAAAAGGAATGGCCAGTTGCAGTATCTGTCCTTCTATGCTATTCTGCAGTGACATTTCATTTGATGTTTGAGTAGTAATAGCTCGGCTGAATGCATCAATGTCAGTTAGCTATATGTAATATAGCTAACTATATGTAATACCATGCTAGTGGCTATGGGGAGTTTATATTATTTTAGCCCATTCCTTTTGCAATGGAACACATTTGTAAAAGTAATTTATCTTGACTCTGTGACAGGTGAATTTGCAGATAAGACTAATGACAAACAGCGAGGTTCTGGTTATTATGCCTGTAAAGCAGAGCAGTCGCAGAAATAATTTTATTGTACAGATGTTGCACTCATTTAATCCATTTTCCATTGCAGAATAGCTGAAACCATCACTCTGAATCAATTTCTTCATAACACACTGCAATAAATGACACTGATTTGTGTTACATCATTGTTTGATTTAATCCAGTAATACACTATTAATGTCCCCCATGGACATTAATACCACTAATTAAAACCATGGTCACTCTGAATGCCAGATGCTTATACTTGTTCTGATGTGCATTAGTTAAAGCTGAAGCAACTACACTATATGTTGGGGCTTTGTGTCCATACAGTATGTTGTCCACATAGTAGAAACAAGTAGAGGGAGATATACAAATATATACATATATATAATGTTATCTACAGTACTACTCTGTACTACTACTCTGTAATACTTTAAATAGATAAGAATGTGACCATACGTGCACGTGCGCATGCATTTCTTTTTCCATTAGAGGAACACACCCATGCGCCTTGAGGCCGGCCCCATTACAAGAACACAAAACGCCTTTGCTCAGATTATATTAATTCAGTGAAAAGAGAACTTATTGTTCATTGTCTGCCTGCAGTGGACCAGGGACTCACTTACTGTATATCAAATGTTTAAAGTCAGTTGTTCACATAATAACATTGATGTAATAAGGTTATACATGAATCATCACCTTTCCATAACCCCAATACGACTGACTGTTAGCTTAACTCCTCAACTCAATTAAGGTATGCAGTTGTTAAGAAGTGTTTAAAAAAAAAAAAGGAAAGAGGCTTTTCTAGTGTTAAATCCTTTTATGGCATTTGTGCCTCTGTGAGTTTACAGAAGAGAGCGAGGATGAACTCTAAGAGAGGCCGTGAGTCAGTTCAACCTGTGTCATGAGCAGTAGCCTGCAGTGACCAGGGAGATTGGTTTTGCCCAGCTGCGAAACCTATACCTGCCTGAGGTGCTTACAGAAATTAACAGGTTGCGTTTAAGATGATTCCTGTTGGCGCATTGTAAGGTAACAGTAGTCACATCTTGAGGCGCGTTAGGACAAACACGTCTTTGTAAGAGTTTGTGATGGGAAAAGTTCTTGATATCATGTTTAGTTTTTGTATCAGGCATAACTAATAGGGAGTCCAGTCTCTACTGGCTGGATCACATATCACACACACAGGCAGAGAGAGACAGCGAGAGAGAGACTTTCATGTTTTCTCTGCACCTCACCTCCATGTGATCTTAATCACATTAGTGCTTTACCCAGTGAGTCCTTCCACTGGGTTTGTTTTGATAGTTAACCAGCCAGTATACCAGTTAGTCAGCCATGTAGTGACACCAGCCAGTGTTAGGGCAGTTGGATAGACAGCCTTCACATGCCTTCTGTGTATGCTTAATATTTTGTTATTTAAGTTATTTCATCAACATTATTATTATTATTATTAGACATTATTTAACATTGTCCCTCTCCATATGTCTTTCAGTGTCATACATTTATATTCGATCCCAAATATATGAGTAAAAAACTTTACAATGTTCATGTTTTGTTGCCAGGGCTACAATGGTTGCAGCTGCTGCCTTTCTAGATGCCTTCCAAAAAGTGGCTGACCTGGCGACCAACTCAAGAGGTAAGGGATCGGGCGGTCCTCTGTGTGGGTGTGGGTGTGGGTGTGTATTATTTTGTCTTGGAAGGGTGTGTCTTTCACCTCCATGTTCTCAGACGTTATGTTGGTCTTTGCTCCTTTCTCTGTCAGTAAAACTGTCAGAATGTTGTTTGAAGCTCTGCCACTGGCTTTCTCTATACCCAGAACTAGCCTCTCTTTTCTCTCTCTCTCTCTCTCTCTCTCTCTCTCTCTTTCTCTCTCTCTTTATCTTTCTCTCTCTCCCCCTCTCTCCCATAGACACATCTGTCTTTACTGTTTGAATGGGCAAGTGTGTTTGAAAGAGCATGTTTTAATGTTTTTATCCATATGAACACAGTATATCGAGGCCTGAGCAGGTTTCCTTTAAAACAGAAGGGAAGGTAGAGGGGTAAGCGAGAGCTCATCGATCTATCGCCTTGACGCCTCCATCCCTGCTTGGTTCTATTAATAGGAGCGGGAACAGACACACACATTCATCACACACACACACACACACACACACACACACACACTGCAGAGCACAGGAGGCAGGAAAGGAAGTGATACAAAACATTTTTTGGGGCAGTTACTGTTTCTCTTACACACATGTTTACTGCGGTTGTGTCAGATTCAGTCAGCTGAATCAGTGTTATGCCAAATGTCATCTCCTCGTCCACCTCTTTTCTTCCTTAGTGGCCTAAAAAGCAGGGTATATTTTATTGGGATAACTTACCCGATCTTCAGCGTGGAGACAAAGGACAGTATAAATCCTCAGAGCTTAGGTGATTTTCAGTGAAGAAAGAAGAAATGAATGAAAGAAACACAGGAAACATTACGATGTTTTTGGATGTACATATTTGGCAGCTAGATGTAATGCATATAATACGTGTAACACATGTCTATATGTGCTTTGGGCGACGTGAACATATCAGCTTACTGCATTGTTAAGCAGCTTGGTACAGTATCTGCGCTTCAGGTTCAAATCCCCACATTGTGTGTGTGTGT
Source organism: Aphredoderus sayanus (assembly GCA_027564795.1). Taxonomy (NCBI): domain Eukaryota; kingdom Metazoa; phylum Chordata; class Actinopteri; order Percopsiformes; family Aphredoderidae; genus Aphredoderus; species Aphredoderus sayanus. The sequence goes on from JAODUG010085845.1 coordinate 12,036, forward strand.
GCGTGTGTGTACGTGAACTCCTGTAGCTTTGATGTGAACCACCTGCATGGCTTGGAAAAAGATCAGATGGCTGCAGTACAGTAGTCCCTCATGACAATCACTCAGAAACACATACACACACAATGTTCTGTGTATTTTACCGTCCTATTTAGCCAGAGGCTTGAAAGGCTAGAGAGGCAAACATAACTATAGGTGACTGTCCTATCTTCCTTTGTCTTTATTCCTTCCTTCCTTCCTTCCTTCCTTCCTTCCTTCCTTCCTTCCTTCCTTCCTTCCTTCCTTTCTACCCTGTCTCTCCTGTACTCT
>JAODUG010085856.1:0-12341 GCA_027564795.1 Aphredoderus sayanus
CGGCGCCATCTGATTGTGTATGATTTGTGTGTTTTTCAATTGGCATTGCTGTGTGTATTTATTTCTTTATTAATTATCTCTTTATGTATTTGTGTTGTTTTTCCATGGCTTTTAACCCTCCTGTTGTCCTTAGGTTTCAAACACACACCTTGTTGTGCCAGCAGTGCATATCATATGTGTGTGTAAACTGTAAAATTAGGTTTAGCGCCTTCTATCTGCCACAAAGAGCTAGTGATTTAGGTCATTTTGACCCAGAGGACATTACGAGGGATAATCACACATATAAATATTCTTTTTTAAACAATCAATTTTAAAGAACCTCTGATGGTCTTTATTTTCCTATTAATTAACTTGTTTTTCTAGCCCTCCCCTTACATAACTTTTAGGCTTGCACCTTTCTCTAGGAGATTTTATTGTGCCACCAGATGGTGTCACCTGATTGTGTGTGATTGTGTAGTTCTCTTTAGTGTCAGTGCTGTTTGTATTTATTTATTTATTTATTTATTTATGTATTTTTTTTGTGCCTTTTAACCCTCCTGTTGTCCTATGGTTTCAAACACACACCTTGTGCCATCACAGCAGATCATATGTCTGTGTAAGCTGTAGAATTAGAATGGATGCCTTCTATCTGCCACAATGAGGTAGTGTGTTGGGTCAGTTTGACTCGGAGGACAACAGGAGGGTTAACAGACAAAGTTGTTCTTTTTCAGCTGACTTTGTGACCAGTTTGTTGTGTTTTGTGTGCTGCAGGAGGAAGTCCGTCCCCAATTTGAGGCTAAATACTCCAAGAAGGAGAGAATGAATCCTATATCTGGAAAACCTGAGCCATACCAGGCATTCACTGACAAATACAGCCGCCTCATCGTCTCAGCTTCCGGCATCTTCTTCATGGTATATACCCCAAGTCCATTCGTCCTAAGTCAGTTTTTTTTACATTTTCAAAAGATGATGTTGTGAGATGGTGTTGATGTTGAATTAGAGATATACTGCAACTGCAACTACAACGTAACACATGAACAACAAATGATTGTAATATTTCAGAAGTAAACTATTGCCCAAACAAATATCCAAAAGGATAACATATTAAACATGATCATATTTGTATTTCATCCAGATACTGGTGGTGATCGCTGCGGTCTTTGGCATCGTTATTTACCGTGTCATCACCGTCAGCACATTTGCAGCTTTCGGATGGGCTCTCATAAGGAATAACTCTCAGGTGGCGACCACCGGAACCGCTGTTTGCATCAATTTCTGTATCATCATGCTTCTTAACGTGGTGAGTTCCCATCATTTGAGAGGTGCTTAGCTGTAAATGTTTTTATAATGCTTGAGTGACCTCACGAGTTAATGGTTAGTGTTAAATCTTCCATTATTGAAGGAAGGGACTTCCTAAAAAACTGTAGGGATAAAATGATTTCCACCAAAGGAGACAACCTCTTCCATGGTGTGACATAGGTGGCAATTTATTTTTAAGCATTAGGTGTCATATAATAATAATGTAATAATGTATCATGGTTGTCTGTGGTGGTACTTCACAGAGAGTAACCCTCATGATCTTTTTCTCTACATTTTATGATCACCTGGTCTTTAGCCAGAACAATCATCCAGCTCGATCATCAACCAATAGTAACCAGACCCTAAATGCAGTTGTAAACAGAAAACTGAAAACATACTTGTCTGCGGTTGTTGATGCTTGGAGCATTAAATTACAAGTAGACAGTTTGTAGAATATATTAATCCAAACATTTCTATCACACTTTGTGAAATGGAACACAAAAAAAGTGGTGTAGACTACACAAAACAACAATATCCTAGCCGTTGCAATGTGTTTCCAATATGAGGGGCTAAGCTTCTGAGGGAGCACCCTATGGCATTGAAGGGAGTGTTTTTGTTTTGATGGAGTTCAAAAATCAACAAGGTAGCTCCAGAATGACTTACTATACGTTTAACGCAGATGCAGGTGTTATGAGGTTTTGGTGAAGGCACACTAAGCAAAGACTAATCCAGTGTTCACACATACAACTTTTGTTAATGTTGTGTTGGCCGAGTTTGTGAATAATTTAACAAATGACTACTATTGTTAACCTTTGTGTTTTATTAGAGGTGCAGTGGCGAAGCTTATCATGTCAGTAATCTACAGTATATGGGTGCAAAAGGTGCTAATTACAACAATTAATGTATGTAGGCTAGTAGATCTGATTGGTAACTTGGATCAGATTTCTACATTTTCTGTCAAGCCGGTCTACTTTCTCTGTTCATTGCGAAATTTGTCAAAACTCAGCAGGCAGACTCAGACGCTATAAAATTGTTCAATTACATTTCATATTATTTGAAATAAGCATCACATATTCCAACCAATGTCCTTAATTATAAATAATAACTTCCTAACCTTTCCCTCCATTGCAGCTCTATGAAAAAGTGGCACTTCTCCTCACTAATTTAGGTGAGTTGAGTAGTATGTTTTGTAGATCATCTTTTTATGACAATTGCCATATTGTTTGTTTGAAGACAGATTGCACTGTCCTCTACTATACTTACTGCCATGCACACTTTCATGCATAGTTGTGATTCAAACGCATGAACAATGAGCTGGGACAGATATTTGGTGGTGCTATAATGATGCCTCATGAAACCATCCTGTTTGACTTCGTTACGAGAATCAGTCTGGAGAGGCAAGCGATCCTTTCAATTATGTCCGGTATGTCTAATGTGTGACCAATCAGCATTTGGTGTGACAGCAGCAAAAGCGACAATGGAGGTTCCTACAGATTGTTCATCCAATCACCGGTCAAGTAATTTTTGAAAGAGCATGCCCTTTTAAAACAGTTTCAACGGACGGCTTCTCAGATGATTGTGTGCATATAACTATGTTATGTGTGTGTTACAACCATCTGGCGTGTCAGGTTATGCGCAGTTCACTGGCGTATGCGTTTTTTCTGGGGTAATCGGTTCTGTACGGATGCAGATAGTTTTGATCACAGTGCTAAAAGTGCGTCAGGTTAGCTATAATGTAGCTAACGAGTGAACATTATTAATTGGCCCAGTTGTGATTCATTTGTTCAATTGGCTTAGTTCAATAGAGGAAACACACCATGCGATGGAGTAAATGTAGATATAATTTAAAAGAGGAGGCATAGTGCGATTGACAAGTAATTATTAGTGCAAGAGTATACATACGCTTGCACGCATACGAGACAAACAATAGCTCAGCTCTTTTGTTTCCCATCAGTAATTTGTAATTTTCTCTGACACTTAATTCAGTCCATTGTTTTCTATCTCATCACAGAGCAACCCAGAACGGAATCGGAGTGGGATAACAGTTTTACCCTCAAGATGTTTTTGTTTCAGTTTGTGAATCTTAACAGTTCCACCTTCTACATTGCCTTCTTCTTGGGAAGGTGAGAAGGTCCTTGTACACCTTGGCATTACCATGTAGCAATTGCAGTCTTCTACCATGTGGTAAACATTTATGACTTTGGCTGAACTTTGGCTCTATGGTACTGTATGTTGTACCACAATATACCATAGAGCCAAAGCATCTCAGTAAATTGATTCGCTACTGACTAGCTACATTTGTACATAAATATAATGCAAATAACAGCCATGGCTGTTCAATGGTTGTTGTTGTTAAATGTACAGTTAATAGATGGTTTTGTCATGTTTATAATGTTATACAACATGTGGTGTATATGCAGCAGTGCAAATGTAAGTTTTGGGGAATACAATAGCTCATTCTGTACCGACAGTGATTTGAGTCTGCATCTCAACCAAGTGTACAAGGTTTAAAACATCAAAAACTTTAATTCAAATTAAATTCTAATTAAATGTTTTGCTTATATTCAACTAGACACAACTATATGTCAACACAGAAAACAGTAAAACATTTTTTTTTTGTTCTTGATAGATTCACAGGTCGACCCGGTGCGTACCTGCGCCTCATCAATCGCTGGAAACTGGAGGAAGTGAGTACACACTTCCCTTTCCATATGGAGGAATAACAGCAATGCATTATGGATCCTGGTACTGTTAAATTGGACATTGCACACATTTCTATTCAGTGTCCTGCTTATCAGCACTAACCATTCATGCCAACAATACTTGTGGGATCATAGATGCAAATAATACACTTTCAGGCAGTCTAAAAGGAGGCAAAATACCTGAGCTAGCCATTTTAGGAGCTGAGGTAATCTGTTACAGCTTGTTCCTACTACAGAGTGTCACAATGCAGTTATTAAAAGGTGTAAAACCCTCCGTAATTTGAAATGTCTAAAATGGGCGCAAACACCGTCAACCATGAACACTGAAGAACCAGTGTTTGGAGTGCTTACTATAGACTACTATATACTACAGTACAGTACATGTTACAGTATTTTGGTATGCCTGAATTTATTATTTTAGACATACCATTAACTTGGTTTCAGAAGTGTAGAAATATCTTTAAATATCTACTTTTTAACATTACTTTCAGGAAGTTCTCAAGAGATGGAAACAATATTCTTTTGTTTAGTTTCAGTAGGCCAAATCATGGATTGTTAATCTCCAAGCAGGTGTCTTGGATGTGCAGGGTTTAAGGAAAGAAAAATATGCCGAACTAACAGTATCTCTAATGCCACTATTTAATTACAGTTTCAGTAATGCTCTCCTGTTTTATTCACAAGAATCTACTATTGGTTTCCAGGGCTTCTCCCTTATATAGTTTATTTAATGTCTGTTTATTTTTAATGCTTTTTTGCACGCTGAATGAATTGTTTCCAAAATGGTCTGTACCCGTTGTGTTTTGTTTTGACCACGCCCCCTCCTGCATTTCTAGTGCCACCCCAGTGGATGCCTCATTGACCTGTGCATGCAGATGGGCATCATCATGGTGCTTAAACAAACGTGGAACAATTTCATGGAGCTTGGCTACCCGTGAGTACAATCTGCTGTGTATGTGTGTGTGTGTGTGTGTGTACAGCCGGGTAAAAAGTAAAGAGACCACTGCACATTTTTCAAATTATAATAGTATAAATATACTGTAAATGTAAAAAATATAATAAAAATATAAGTAGTATATAAATATAAATATATAAAAATGCATATAATGTACTGTAAGTAAAAAGTAAACATTTATAAATATGAAAAATAAACCTCTTAATTATTTCCATGGTTGTATATAATGCATAATATATAATATATGGGGTTCCTTTTGTACTAGTGACTTACTGTCTGAAAATACATACTTTTTCTTGACTGTATGTTTTGTCAACTTTATATTGAGACTGTTACAGTATATTGTTTCTTTAATCCTCATTTTGAAAATTTTTGTCTTCCTGGGTTGTACCTTCTCATTTTAATAATGTATGAGGTTTAAGTGATGTTTTCTTTATATAATGGGCATAGTCTGTAATGACACTTTAAAAGGTACCCAGATTGTTTATTTTTCCTGTATTACAGGCTGATTCAGAACTGGTGGACGAGACGAAGGCTGAGGCGAGAGCATGGGCAGATCGCCAAGTCCAACTTCCCACAGTGGGAGAGGGATTACAACCTGCAGCCCATGAATGCCTATGGCCTTTTTGATGAATATCTGGAGATGAGTAGGTTTAAGGCACAAATGTTCTAGGAAAAGCGTACTAGTCTGCCCTCTGGTGGTAGGTCTGATGAAGGCACATATTTATTTTCCATAACACAGCAAAATTCAGCTGCAGTGGCTTTTTACAGGTCATATGAAAAATTATATGTAACATTTAAATAAAAAAATATATATTGAGTCTTATCTTAATATGTACATTATTAACATTCATATATATATAGTGTGTATATATATCCCCCCTTACACTTACATCTTTCTTTATTATTAAACAATTCTGTACCTTTAAATATTTACTTCTTCTGGGGTGTGTTTCCAGTTTTGCAATTTGGCTTCACCACCATCTTTGTAGCAGCTTTCCCACTGGCCCCACTCCTCGCCCTGCTAAATAACATCATCGAGATTCGCCTGGACGCCTACAAGTTTGTCACTCAGTGGCGACGACCTTTGCCCTCTCAAGCCAAAGATATAGGTGATAATGTAATGGACCTTTTTCAAACAGGTGTTACAGTAGGGTAAACACAGGTGTAACTATGGGTATATATATATATATAAAAAAAAATATATAGTATACAAACATCTGAACTTCACAAAGACACATATTATGAGTGTACCTTCAATGTTCCCATACTGTCTATCCTTCTGCCTACCTCAGGGATCTGGTACGGCATCCTGGAGGGGATCGGGATCCTGTCCGTCATCACCAATGCCTTCGTCATCGCCGTCACCTCGGACTTCATCCCCCGCCTCGTCTACGCCTACAAGTATGGCCCCTGCGCCGGGCAGGGCCGCGCTGGCGAGCGGTGAGCCGCCATTGGTTCATTTCTCTGCTGTTCAGGCACTAATGAATGCATAGTCCGTTCATGTTAATTAGTCTTTCATTTCTATTAGTATTTATTCAATATTACTGGAGTTATCTGTAGGAGTAGTAGTACTTAAAGTATTTTCCTTCCACCCCATCCCCCAGGTGCATGATGGGATATGTGAATGCCAGTCTGTCAGTGTTCCGGGTGTCGGACTTTGAGAGGAAGTCAGAGCCCAAGACTAATGGCTCTGAGATGTTTGGAGAAGCTGTGATGTACTGCAGGTAACAACTGGAACATTAGCAAACATCCAGCAGGTCAAACAGTTTAAAATAACATTTCAAAAGACAGAATGTTCCAGACACTACTGAGGGTTATTGACTCCTTGGCTGACACTCTTCTCTACCCCTCCTGCTACAACTACATACACAGTTGTGTCTAAAAACAGAGAGCTGGGGCAGATATTTGGATTTCAACATAAATTGTGTAGTGTATCTTTAATGTAACACTGTAACATCAGTATGTGTATGTACTGTATGACCTTTGACCTCAGTGTTTTAACCACTAGATACCGTGACTACAGGGAACCTCCAGACTCTACCGAGCCATACTCCTACACTTTGCAGTTCTGGCACGTGTTGGCAGCCAGACTGGCGTTTATCATTGTGTTTGAGGTGACTTTACCACCAGTATGTGAACACTGTATTCCTGCTATAGTAATAGCAGGACGCAGGACATCTTTTGGAAGTGATTCAATGATATCTCTTGTGTTTCCACAGCACATGGTCTTTGCCATCAAGACCCTAATAGCGTACCTGATACCCGACCTGCCCAAGGACCTGCGGGACCGCATGCGGCGGGAGAAGTACCTGATCCAGGAGATGATGTATGAGGCAGAGCTGGAGCGACTGCAGAAGGAGAAGAACGAGCGCAAGAGAAAGGACAGGGCGCATCACAAAGAGTGGCCCTGAACTCACCACCTGGTAAGTGGTTGCTGTGCTTCCTCACACAAATACTGTCACAGTGTCCTTGAGGCAAGGCATCAAACCAGAGTGGCATTGTTAGCTGTGCCTTCACCGTGAAAATACTTCGCTTCGGGAATCTATTAATGCTGCATAGGATAACATTGTATGATCAAATAGTTCACTGTGAATTAATATTGTGTGAGTTGGTCTGCTCAAGCCCCAGTGAAGACAACAGAATCTCACCATACCTCTTGGATTTGCTGATACAAATGATTATGTTTTGTGCCTACCTGTACCAGTGTACAGGTAGGCACACCACCATTAGTAGGCACACCACCAATGCCTCCAATTGTTGGTACACTGACATTTAAAAAAAAGGCCTTAAAATAGTCAAAATCATGTGAAATAAATGTATCCTATGCAGCTTTAAATAAAAGTGTTAGAATATAATAAAAATTTTAAGATGTTTTTAAACCTGCATAGGCTACCTTCTGATGGTAAAATACTTTTTAAAATATTTTTTTACATACAAATTCCAGAATACAAATGTCCAATGTCAGAAAGATAGTTGCTACGGTAACAGACTCTGCTTTGGCCTGCCACTATAGAGACATTCCGAAAGAAAAAAGAATATGAATTTAAAAATAGCATGCAGGTGCTTCTCATGACCAGAGGGTGGCAGAAATGTTTTTTAATAGTGCATATTACTGTATCTTAACTTAACATTTAATGCATTATTTACATGTGCTACAAAAGCTGAAGATCATGGTAAGATACTTTCACTTAATAAATGTAACTAATTGCCTCTCTTTTTTACAGTTCTTCACATGTATTCACTGGGCTATCTGGCTACAGAAAAGGGAGACATAAAATTCATGCATGATATCGGACCTCATACACTTCTCCTGCTGTGCCAGACTAGCAAGAACAATGTCTCATTGGGAAACTCGTCATTACGGTTTGTAAAAATGGCCATCAGAGGAGTTAATCTGTTGGGATATAAAATGGTTTTTGCTACAATTCTTTTTTCCGCAAGATTGTTCCTTCCTCTTTGGACTTCACAGTAGCCTATACTGTATGTCTTCAGGGCACGAATCTAGATTTAAAGAAAGAGCTATAATAACTTTTACAGATTTATTGTAACAAATGAGGAGGACAGATCTCCCATGCTCACTCAATGACAAACCCTGTTTACACTTTGTTTTTGGAACATTTACTAGAGACGTCATTACATTTACTCAACTGTATGATACTTCCATGAATGCTGGATAGGCCATCTGCTCTGCTATAGTGTAGTAAATGAAAAAAGTAAAAGAAAACTTAATTAAATATGTTTCACCCAAGAAATGACAGTGACTGCAGATTGCTTCAATATAAAATGCCTTCCATTTGAATTTAAATAGAATTGCTGTAATAAACATTATTTATGTTAAATAATTGTCAATGTGTTACTGAACCAAATCTAATTTGATATGATAGTGACTGATAATGTGTTTTGACTTGATAGATTTTCACAGCATTCCTGCCAGCGAGACATCAGTGACTCATCTCAAAGAAAAATACAGTGGACAGTTACAAAAACACCTCACGATTGATCCATAATATAAAAATAGGTACACTTGTCCAACTGTTTCAACTCATTTTTTGTTTCAACTCAGTTTTCTGTTTGGAATAAGTGAGTTTTGAGAATCATAATGGTAAAATACCTATTAACCTTCTTTCTTCTGGTATATTGATATATACAGTACAGTATAAATAGTCTTAATCGGCCTTTTTTGTATTTTATACATCATTTATATATACATTTTGAATGAAGCAATTTTATGTGGTTCCACCAGTGGGCACCATCGTCCTTCTTTGCAGTTAAAACAAAACAGTACCACTTTGTCTTATGACTGATTTATAATTCAGCTATTCAGCTATTGACAGACACTAATTGTACATAAGTTCGGATACATTTGTATAGCTGAGTCAAAATTTATGACGTGGAATGTCACACACAGTGGATCTATAATGCAGAGGAGATGACATTGGGTCTGACCTCACCTCCTCAATATTACAACCTGCTACCTGGTACTAGGGCAGGACAACTTCTTTCAGCTTGTTTTATAACTGATATCAGACATTTATTTGGTTGGTAGAATTTTAAGAATGTGGTTTTAGTTGCTATTTTATATTTAACTAAGCTTTACATGTTCACATTGATTTAAATATTAAATATTTTTCTTTTGTTTGATTCAATGTAAATGTTTATAAAGCTGAAAAATGTTAGCTAATTTACATTTTTATAAGATATGTACAGTATGTGCTTCCAAGCTTAAGAACAAACAAAATCATACAGTATGTCAAATGAGATGCCACAGTGAAGTGGGATCCTGAATAATACATATTTTCTTCCTTCGCTCAGAATAGTAGGTCTTCATAATAATAAACAAACACAGCACTTTATCCTTAATGTACCTCAACTTGTTCATCATGTTATATGCAAAGCAGCATAGATTAGAAGATGAGCATTATGTAATTAAATATGTGACATGTCCAGAGCTGGATTGCTCCATTTTGATTATTAAATACAGGGAACTGGGGAGACAGGCCAGGTTTGTTTCCTATGGCATCAATGTTCCCCCCCTAAGAGGATTATCTCAGACACACCCTGGATAGTTGCGTAATGCTGTCAGAGGATAATACTGCTGCTACCATTGCTGTCCTGTATTTTGCAACTTGTGTCCAAGAAATGCGCATAGCTCTTTTCAAAATGATATATTCAACTAAGGTTTGCTGTGCAACTTTCTCACTCATTCAAGGTGCAATGCAAACTGCCAAAGCTCCCTCAGTTTAATAGGTGCCATTTAATCAAATCATCGTTAATTAAATGGAAGCTTTAAGCAATACCATAATTATTACTTTCACAGTAGAAATCTTGTTTTTAAGAGACTCCTGTATGCTACTTTTGTATGTTAGAATTCTCTCTATGGGTTCATAGCCATAGAGTGAATTACTGTATGTTATGTTTTGTGTTTTGTTTGTGTTCTTCTCATGTCTCAACACAGATCCTTCTACATGTTGTACTGGAATTGATTCATAGATCTAACAAGCATAACGTAAATGTGGAGTCAACAATTGTAAGCTAATACATTTTGTTCCATATTAAACACATTCAACAGATACAGTGTACCTACTCAGCTGCCAATTCTGTGTGCACACTGAAAAAACATCTGGTGTTTCTAAACAGAACTAGCTCTGTAAATGTGAACACAAAGAAAATGGTGCAGGCTGCACCAGTGCACTACAAAAACTGTCCCAGCATTTGAAATGCGTTTCCAATGTGTGGGTTGGAGCTTCTGAGGAAACACTCCATTGAAGGGAGAAATGTTTTTGTTTTGAATGAGTTCAAATACAGTGTCAACAATCTTTCACTCTACCTTTAAAGTAACTCTATTTACTATGATTTCAGCGAGTTACGTTTGCAAATTCCCATTCTACAATTTAGCTGACCGGTTCAGCAAGCCCTGTTTCATTCGTTTTAAGGCTGCCTGACACACCTGCAAGTTGTTAGTTGCATTATTTTCAAATGAAAGCTATTGTAGAACTCCCAGACAGCGCCATTTCCCTTTCTCCTCATAGTGTATACTGGGATCAATATCCACCAGGGCTTGTTTACTTTCAGTGCCTCAGTCTGGTCCCAGATTCCAGATAAAGCACCTTTCCTCATACATTGCCCGGCACACTGTTTGCTCACACTGAGAATAGGTGGCAAGACTTCCATATTGCTTCTTTGATTGGCCTATGAATGAGTAAAACAAAACCACAATACTGTTGTGTGTCCTGGGGCACGGTTGCCACGACGACCTAGCTCCCTGTCCCCTTTTCTATTTTTACTGTCCCTCTGTCATTGTTGGGTCTCCCTCGCTAACGCTGTAAATATATTAAGACAGAGCTTGTAAGAGCGAGGAGGTAATGGAACGGAATCACATTCTGAGGGTGTGAGAGGGTGTGCTCATTCTGCCTTTATAACACCTTCTCTGCTGCAAACGGCCAATCAGGTGTTAAGGTCACAGGAAATTACATGTCAGATAAGACCTTACTTTCCCAGGATATTTGGGCAGTGCGTTCACTAGAAACATCCGTTCGAGCATGATGTGGTGTCCAAAACATTGCTAATATGTACTGTACATTATGATTAGAGACCAATACTGAATAAATTATCTCCCAAGATAAATTCACTACACACAATTTTTAACTTTACAGAAAATGAAACCCTGGTTAAATGGAGCTAAATGGGTTTTGTTGGCCTTAGCTAATTCCTTCATAGTTCGTTAGGCAGCAATCATTAGTGGAAACGGTACTGTAACGAAGTGTTTGATTCTGAAAGGTGCAAAACTTGTTAAACAACATTAATATAATGGAGTTCTGGTTGACAAGAGATAGACCAGAACTAGTGTACCATGTAAGTTATACAGGCATAACAGTGTGATTAGTCTCTCTATACCCTTTATACCCTTACCTCCTTACTAGGGAAAGGTACAGTAGCTACAGTACAACTTATCTTGGGTGGGTAACACACTTTGACTATACAAAATCACAATTACTTTAAAGCTGTCTTACCTTATGACCTGAAACAAATATTGTTAAATTAAACTAAAGGAATCCAAAGCATGGATTTTTTTCAAGGATAAATGTTTCCATTCATATTATTAAACTCTAAGTCAGAATGTTTCAATGTGGTAAGTATAAAATATATACGTATTACTTGGTCATACATTGGTGGCTATATAACATTGTAAAAACATTTTGTACCTCTACTGCACACATTAAACAATTTTCAGTACCTGTTATCACTAAAAGATACCTCAAATGAAGATATATATTTTAAAATTAATAATATTCTTTTGGGGGGGTACCTTGTTGCAACAGAACATTAATATCTGCAAGTGTTGCTTGGCCACTGTCGGCTACTTGAGTGGACACTTGAAACATGATGTCTCATTTACACCCAGCCAT